>PITA01019727.1:0-36729 GCA_004023965.1 Spilogale gracilis
TGAAACTGATAGTTGGATGCTTAAATGACTGAGCCACTCAGGTTCCCTGTCCTGAGCCTTTCAGTGTGGAACACACAGTCCTGTTTTGACCAAGAGAGGGAGTAGCTGATTTTTGACAAATTTAGTAAGTGCTGCAGTGGGCACCAGGGACTGTAAGAAGAGGCACAGCTGGAACAGGGAGATAGAAGCTCCATACAGAAATCAATACTACATTGGAAGACAAGTGCTATTCTGACCCTTAAGAGCCCTGAGAAGGATGTTTTAAATTTGTTTGAGGCATTTGGGGAAAGTTCACAGAGGAAGTATCATCTGAACTGGGCCTTGAACCTGAGGAGTATTGGAGCTCCTGGGTGGCTCAGTCGGGGAATCGTCTGCCTTCTGCTTGGGTCATCGTCACCCCCCACCCCTGTTTGGTCCTGGGATTGAGAGGATTGAGCCCTGCAACCATGACTGGCTCTCTGCTTAGTGGAGTGTCTATTTCTCTCTCTTCCTCTGCAGCTTCCTCTGCTTGTGCTCTCTCTAAAATGTCAAATAAATAAATAAAAATCTTAAAAAAAATAAAGTGAGAGTGAGGTGGATTTATGCAGTTGGAGGACATTCTAGGTGGAGGGAATAGACTCACAGGAAATTGGGAGAATGGCGAATTGACAAGGATGGCTGGGTTTTCCCAGTTTGCTGGGAGATAAAGGGTAAAGAAAAAAATTCTGCTCTGAGAGTTTAAACTTTCTTTTTTTCTTTAAGTAAACTTACGCCCTACATGGGGCTCGAACTCTTGGCCCAGAAATCAAGAGTCACATGCTCTACTGACTGAGCCAGCCAGGAATCCCAAGATTTTACATTTTTGATTAAAGAACAAAAGACTTATGAGGTTAACTAATGCAACACACACAGTAGAAGCTCAAGAAGTAGCCAATGGATTAAGATTTATGTGTCAGGTAAATAGTAGTGGCTCAGTAAACATGTTGAATGAATGAATCATAGAAATTTGGGTGGTTTCTTTGCTAAATTACATGTCCTTGCTGATGCCTTAAAAGCTTGTTTTCCAACATTCCTTCCCTCTGTGTTCAAAACCTTTACAGGCAACTTTCTTTCCTCCAAAGACAAGAAATTCTGATGCCAAAGGGAAAGGGTTACAATAACCTATGAGCTCCCTAGCATCCACACCCCTTATAGAGGATTCCCAAGTCTTGTCCCTAGAACATAGTCTCCTTCCTTCAGACTAGATAAGAGTAATCATCACTTATATTTTTATGGCAGATATTATCTCTCACTCCCATGTTGCTAATCAAGTGGACACATTCCTGCCCTCATTTTTATATAATTTGGAGGACTGCTTCTTTCTGCAGACACTCCCCTTCCCACCTGTGTGACCCATGCTCTCCAGTTCGCCACCTACCTCATTCCTCTTCTTGGTTTCATCTGCCAGGTTCTCTGGCTCCTCTCCGTAGCCATTAAAGTTTGAGTTCTGGGCCCTAGCCTCCTCTGCTTTATCTTCTCCCTGGATGAGCTCATTCTTCTCGAGGTTTCAATTACCATCTAGATGTCAACAGTCCTCAGAGTTCTCTCCGGAACCCTCTCTCAGAGCATCAGCCCACACATCTAACAGCCAACTTGACTTTTTCACTCGGGTGTTTCTTAGGCATCTTAATCTCCACATGTATAAAACCTCCTCATCCTCCCCCCCCTGCTCCCCCTCCGGGGTCCCTATCATGGCTCACATCCGCATCATGCAGGCTAGGGCTGCATCCAGAAACTTGTGTGAGTCATCCTTGACTCTAGTCCTGATCCTCCCACTCCCTCAATATCTCTTGAGACCTTCCACAGCTCTCCATCCCCACCACTGCCATTATCTTGAGTTGCCCCTTCTGGGGGCCATTCTCTCCTCAGTCGCCAAGGTGACTTTTTAGAAATGAGATCACATTAGGTATCAGAATTCTCCAAATACGCTCCCATTTTGCTTATATAAAATCCAAGTCTTTTAACCATGACCTTCAAGACCCTGTATAATCTGGCTTCCAGGCTCCATCTCATGCTGCTCTTTTCTCCACGCTACTTCAACCAGTTTGAATTTCACTTAAGCATTCATTCATGTAACCAAGTATTTATACTTTCATTCATTCATTCAGGCAACCAATATTTGTGCCGGATGTGGTCCTAGGTACTTGGATGTGAATAAGACAAATGGCTTTTTCCTGATGGAGCATCCGTGTTTTCTCTTCCTGCTTCAGGCCCTTCTCACATGTGGCTTCTCCAACTTACACACTTTACTCCCCTTAACCTTCTAGCCCTAGTTCATCATTCAGGCCAAAATTAAGTGTCATTTTCTCTCCGAAGCTTTCCTGGACCTCTCAGCTTTGTCAGGAATCCCTGTTGTAGATTCCCACGGTCCTGAACTTGTCCTTCATTACTCATGTCTGTTTTCCCTGCAGCACCAGAGGCTCCAAGAGATGGAGAACCAGGCAGGCTGCCTTCGCCGTTGCCTGGCACTATTCTGGGCTCCTATCATGAGCTCAGTACATATTGCTTGAATGGAAGCACATGGCCTTCTCAGTTGGGTCTGGCTTTTCAAAATATTTGAGAATGACAAATATTGCCACAGACACAGCCCCACACCTCCCTGGATCAAGAAAGCAAACAGCCGGGGCACCTGGGTGGCTCAGTTGTTAAACGTCTGCCTTCGGCTCAGGTCATGATCCCAGGGTCCTGAGACGAGCCCTGCATCGGGCTCCCTGCTCAGCAAGGAGCTTGCTTCTCCCTCTCTCACTCCCCCTGCTTGTATTCCCTCTCTAGCTGTGTCTCTCTCTGTCAAATAAATAAATAAAATCTTTAAAAAAACAAACAAACAAAAAGAAAACACCTAGCTTGCACAGAGATCTGCCACTAAAGCCTTTTCACTCAGTCAGCTTGTCCCACAGAAAAGCAGCTCACAGATGTTAAAGAACACAGGCCTCACCTTGAGAGGTATTCTCATCGCCAGCTTTGGCCACTTGCTGATTATATGAATAGGTCATTCAACGTTTCTGACCTTCAGCCTTCCTCCTTGTGAAGATGGGCATAATAATCCAGGCATTGCTAGGTAGATGGGAGGGGACCTCTCTTGTTAAGTTCTTCTCCCAACCACAAGTCTGCAGGTTCATGGTTAGCCATCTGGCTACTGGGTCTGAAACACCAGGGTCTGGGTCTTGGCTCTGTCACTTCATAGTAAGCTGGTCATGGGGGAAGTAATGTAACATCTGAGCCTCAGTTTCCTAATGCAGAAAATGGGGAGAGAGTCACACCTGCATCTAGGGTTGTGGTGGGCACTTACATGAAGTCAATGTGTCTAGAGGATTTGGCCCAGAGCCTGGCACACGGTAAATACTCAGTGCATGTGCATAGCATCATGACAGAGATGCGAGGGGACAGAGAAATGAGGTCTGTGGTTCTGATCTTTTCTGGTGAATTCATTTGGGAACTATTTATCATCTGATTTGTGGAGGCTCCTGAGGGAGATGCCATCAGACAGGGATTCCACTCCCAAATCTAGCAAAGGAGAGAAAACATGTCTATGAGTAAGGAGGATTTCATGTGCCAAGGATACATTTGATTAAAAAAAAAAAAAGCCAGAAGACTCAAAAACTTATTGAATGAAATAAGCTAGAAGTGAAGGAGTATATATTAACATGATTCCATTTTTATGAAGTTCTAGAACTGGCAAAACTATGATGATGGAGGTCAAAAGAGGGGTTCCTATTAGGGTACCATCTGGAAGGAAGCATGAAGGAACTTTCTTTCTTTTTTTTTTAAAGATCTTATTTGACAGAGAGAAACACAGCCAGAGAGGGAACACAAGCAGGGGAAGTGAGAGAGGGAGAAGCAGTCTTCCCGCCGAGCAGGGAGCCTGATGTGGGACTCGATCCCGGGTCTCTGGGATCATGACCTGAGCCGAAGGCTGTCACTTAACCAACTGAGCCACCCAGGCGTCCTGTGAAGGAACTTTCTGGAAATGTTCTGTCTTCACCTGGATAGAGGAACCCTAGGCATATGCAAAATATGTAAAAATTCAACCAAAGGTACACCTAAGATTGTGTACATTTTACTGTATATAAACGGTATTTGAAAAAAAATTGTGCCAGAGGAGTTTAGAAAAGGGAGTGATTTCTTCTAGCTTAAGTAGCCAGTGAAGGTCGTGTGTCCTGGAGAAGGAGCTGCAGGGGGGAAATTGGTCCCTCTCTCTCTGTGGCTCAGTCACCGAGGATCTAAACAAAGCACTTAAACTTACCTTAATGGAGTCAGGAATCATCAGTAAGTGGTTTTGGAGATTATTCGCTGTTTACAATGCAAAAAAAAAAGTTTAGGATTATATAATTGCAAAAAGCATATTCAGGGAGATAATTATCAAGTGTAACATGAGTGTTCTATTTTTGAACTTTGTTGCTAGCTCTTCTGGCCCTTCATTCCCTTTGGCTAATGTGACTGCGAGTTCTTTTTCTCTTTCTCTTCTGTTGGAGGCAGCTTGGTGATGGAGGCCATGGGTGGGGAATGCAGAGTGGAATGATCAATCACAGTTCTGCTGGGCTCTCCTCTTCAAAAAGCACCTGTGTACCAGCACCTCCCTCGATAGCAACCTGGGAGGGAGACAGGGATTATCGATTGCAAGTAACAGAAACCAATCCTGAATAGCTAAAGCAGAGAATGAATGTAATGGGAGGTTATCAAACAGCTCAGAGAATCAAAAGAAAAACTGGAGGATGAGGGTGAGAAAACAGGCAGGGATCAGGGAGGGCTTAAAAAACCCAGGTGTTTTAGGGAACTTTTGCATCTGCTGCTTTGCTGTTACAGTTACATTTGGGAATGTTCAAGACAGATTTTCCAGAAAGCAGGAGCATGGACAGGGATGACAGGTTATGTGACCAGTAGAGAAAGGAGGGTCTAGGAGGAATCACTGCATGTCAAAGGCAGGGAGGTAGGAAAAGATGGTGCAGGTGGGCTTATGAGAAGGAGCAGGGAGGGGTGAAGCTGGGAGGGCAGGCTGAGGTATGCCAGAGAACTCTGCAGGCCTGGGTGATGAGTTTGTACTTAGACCAGGGGACAAAGGCCCACTGGTCTAGGTAGTTTGCGAGCAAAGGGATGAGATTTTCTATTTGTCCTTCTGGAATAATAAACTGGTACCTGCAAGGGGACTGTGTGGAGCAGGAAGCCTGGACCACGGCCAGTGGACACAGTGAGCCCCAGTGTTAACGGCTCCTGAGAGACTGAGGAGGAGGACCAAGGAAGGGCTCTGGGCCTGGGTCGCTGGCAAGCACGAGGAAAGCAGTTTCTGGAGCGTGTGGGGGCCAGGCCAGTTCACAGAGAGCCAGGGCTTGCTGGGTGCCGCTGCTGCTGAGGCGTTTCAGGTAGATGAGAACCAGGGGCTCCAGTCCAAGCTCTCCACCTCCTGCCTGGGCCTGTCCCTGCCCTCAGCTCGCTTCTGGGCTCCCCATCCCTTTCCCTAGCTACCCCTTGCCTCAGAGCTGAGCTTTCTCTCGGAAACCCTCTCCTCCCTTCTGTTGCCCCAGCAGGACACAGCATCTTAGTCTCTGAGAAGACGTCGGATGGGAAGGGGGGGCTAGAGGAGGGGCAGGGGCCTGCCAAGGACACAGTGGGGAGGAGGCAGAGCCAATAGGAAGGTCTGTCTCTTCTGCCTGACTCCCTCCCTGTCTCTTCAGAGAAGCTGTCCCCAACTGAGCCCTTTCACTGGTTTATCTTGTAGCCCCGTGGTCGGCATGCACCCAGTTTATATTGCATTGTGACTTAAAAGTCCTCATTTGGTGTTGGTCTTCCGAGGAGATCTATTGCCTTGTCTTTGGCATCTCTTCCAGAACGAGTCCAGGGCTCTGCACGAGGCTGCCTCATGTAGGTCAGGAGTCCAGGGCTCTCCATCTGGCTCTGCCTCTTGACCTGCCGAGGGGGCCGCTCATGATCCCAGCCCCTGAGGGGAAAAAAAACAGGAGGAAAGACCCAGACAGAGGGCACTGAGCTGGCTTTTTGCTCTTGGGAAGTCCCTCTAGGGAATTCCTTCACCTCTGAGAATTCAAGCATTGCCCCCAGGTTCTCCAGGCCTGGCTGGAACAGGACTTTCTTGGGACTAGGCCTGTGATCTGGGACACTGTTATGCTCACTCTTCAGTTGTGACTCAAGACCTGTGAGTGGTGTACCGTCCAACTCCAAACCTGAGCTTGGATTATAAATTCCCCAGGACATACCTGCTCTCCCACTCCAACTCAGGCTGAGATGTGCTAGTGTCCTTGTTTCCCTCATCTATCTGCTCCTTCACTGAGGGGCTTGTCCTTTGAGGGTCCTGGTTTATCAGAGGGTTTCAGTTCTATCTCCTTACCCTGTACTGCCAGGACCTGGACGCAGCAACCCTTTGCCATCTCCTGACTCATCCCCCCACCCTGGAATGTTGCCCTGCTATTTCTTTTTTAAAGTAAGCTCTATTCCCAACATAGGACTTGAACTCATGACCCTGAGATCAAGAGTCCCACACTCTACCGACTGAACCAGCCAGGTGCCTCCCCTTCTCCCCGCCCCACCCTGCCACACTCCATGCTTTTCTTCACCCTCACACTAGATGAATCTTAGTAAAGTGTGGCTCATGCTCAAGAACCTTCAGTGGCTCCCCAGGGATAAAAATGTAGTATTTTAGGCTTTAACAGCAGGGCTTCAACCCAACTTGGCAGTCTCCTTCCTGGCCAGTCTTAACAGGGAGGACACTGGGCAGGCAGGCAGTGACTCAGGGAGCCCCAGGGGGACGTGCAGGTCACCTGCTCAGTACTTGGGGGCCTTTGCTTGGCAAAATGATAACTCCTCCCCACCCAGTCGCTCACATTCTTCTCAGACTTCATTTGCCCATTTTATTCATAACGTTGCAGGGAGGAAGAAAATGTTATTTTATTTACTAATTTATTTTTAAATAGGCTCCATGCCCAGTATGGAGGCCAACTCAGGGACCAAATCCACAACCCTCAGACCAAGACCCAAGCAGAAATCAAGTCTGTTGCCCATCAGACCAAGCTACCCAGGTGCCCTGAAAAAAAGCTGTTTTTTTTTCATGATTTTATTTATTTATTTGACAGAGAGAGAGAGAGATCACAAATAGGCAGAGTGGCAGACAGAGAAAGAGGGGGAAGTAGGCTCCCCAGTGAGCAGAGAGCTCGATGTGGGACTTGATCCCAGGACCCTGAGATCATGATCCAAGCCGAAGGCAGAGGCTTAACCCTCTGAGCCACCCAGGCACCACCCCCCAAAGGTATTTTAAAAAGCTACCTAGAAGGTCACCTGGGTGGCTCAGTCGGTTGGGTCCTGGGCCTTCTGCTCAGGTCATGGTCCCAGGGTCCTGGGATGGAGCCTCATGACTGGCTCCCTGTCCAGCGGGGAGCCTGCTTCTCCCTCTGCCTGCTGCTCCCCCTGCTTGTGCTCTCTCAAATAAATAAATAAAATCTTGAAAAAAAGAAGCTGCTGGAATGGTAAATTTTGTTATATATATGTAACTACCCCCCCTCCCCCCCAAAAAAATGCTGCTTGGCAGCATTTTTTTTTTTTTAAGAATTTATTTATTTGACAGAGAGAAACATAGCTAGAGAGGGAACACAAGCAAGGGGATCGAGAGAGGGAGAAGCAGGCTTCCCGCCGAGCAGAGGGCCCGATGTGGGACTTGGTCCTGGGTCTCCAGGATCATGACCTGAGCCGAAGGCAGTCGCCAACCAACTGAGCCACCCAGGCGCCCCTTGGCAACATTTTCTAGACTAAGCCAGACTTCATCCTGGTGGAAGACTGCCTTATTTGGGACAACATACCTACTTGGCCTTTCAGTTATGCAAAGCTGGTTTGGGAATGAATGTGGAGGGAGAAGCTGAGACCCAAAGAGACAGCTGAGTTCTGTGCACCCTGAGAGTGCAGGCTGGGGGGCAGTGGTGAGGTTGTTGCTTCTGCTTGGTCATTAATGTTGTTTTGTTTCTTTCCTCGAAGGATCCAGGAAATGGGTTTTGGACATGGAGTAGATAGGACAGGGACAGAAGACTTTGATCTGAGCTGAGAAGACCTCACTAATGTGGCAGGGAGTGGGGATGGGGGAGGAGCCTTAGGATGTCCTTTTTAGTAAGCTCTATGCCAAATGTGGGGCTTGAACTCATGAACCCAACATCAAGGGTTGCATACTCAGGTGCCTGGGTGGCTCATTCAGTTCAGTGTGTAGTTTTGGCTCAGGTCATGATCACAGTGCCTCCGACTGAGCCCTGTCAGGCTCTGTGCTCAGGGGGGAGTCTGCTTCCCTCTCTCTCTTGGCCCCTCTGCCTACTCCCTCTCAAATACATACATAAAAGGGAAAGTTGCATGCTCTACTGAATGAGCCAGCTAGGGTATCCCCCAAATGGTCTTTATAACCAAATTTTTTACCTGGACCATAACTTGAGGAGAAGACTCTTCCTGTGCCAACAGGTGAGGAGGGATCTTACGTAACCCGGGCTATGGGAGAAGGGGGACTATCCCAGGGTTGGGTGGAGTCCCCAGGAGGGAGATGGAAGGTAGGAGGCCTGGCTTCCTCTGAGGCCTGTGGCTCTCTCTGACATCAGGGCCTAGGGGCAGCAGCGTTCTAGGGGCCTTTGGGAAGGTGCTGGAGGCTTTCTCTGGAACCCAGGCCTGGCTACAGAGCTGAAAAAAAATGGAAACAAACTGGCATCTCATTAACTTGCCTGGCCTTGAGGGCTCAGGGAGGTGGCTTGGCCTGGCAGGCAAATGGCCAGGAGTTCATTGTCTGGAGAGAAGAGCAGGTTGGTTGGGTTCCTCTCACTCTCACTGTGGAAAGAGAGGAGAGAGAAAGGAGCAATTTGCAAGTCTCCCTCGGAGCTCTTTATACTTTCATAGGAGCCTGAAGAGTGGGATGAGTCATGTTTCCAAATGCAGTGGAGAAGTAGACCCAGCCTTTCTGCAGGTCCCCTCCTGGTGAGGAGAGACCTGCTGTCCCTGTCTCCTCCACTTGGGCAGGACTGGCAGCAGGAGGAGATTCACTAATTTGCAAAAAAATTAAGATAGTTTTGGGTGTTTACTGCTTATCAAAAATGTTTAGATAGTTGCACATACATAACAAAATCATGTCATTCCATCACTGAGAGACAGACCCTGTCAGCATCTAGGGTCAAGCTTCCCACACTTTGTTTTCTTATGCATTCCATGACCCAGAAGGCAGCTGGGCTCTTAAGACTGAGATAAAATGGGCTTGAGGGGCGCCTGGGTGGCTCAGTTGGTTGAATGACTGCCTTCAGCTCAGGTCATGATCCTGGAGACCCGGGATTGAGTCCCACATTGGGCTCCCTGCTTGGCGGGAAGCCTGCTTCTCCCTCTCTCACTCCCCCCTGCTTGTGTTCCCTCTCTGGCTGTGTTTCTCTCTGTCAAATAAATAAAATCTTAAAAAAAAAAAATAAAATGGGCTTGAACTCTTTATTCTGTACCCAGGGGAAATTCCACTCACTCCTCAAAACTGGGCTTCTTCAGGGGCATAAGTGGGTACAGTCATCTCTGGTTCCTGTTTGCTAACCGCTGAGTTCTCAGTCTCTGCATCCTTTTGGCTATCCTGGTGGCTAACTCCTGGGGCAACGTGGCCTGGTAGTAACTGAGACCAGGATCTTATCATTTTTCTTCCATTTCCAGAAAAATCCCCATTCACAAGAAACCATGTGAGTATTGCAAACATTCTTAATGTCCGAGGGACAAAAAGTGACCTATTCTTTATGTCACAGGAATACAAACCATTTAAAATTGAGGTTGAGGGGCGCCTGGGTGGCTCAGGCAGTTAAGCATCTGCCTTCAGCTCAGGTTATGATCCCAGGGTCATGGGATTGAATCCCATGTCAGGATTCCCCTTCAGTAGGGAGCCTGCTTCTCTCCTTCCCTCTGCCACCCACCCTGATTGTGGGCTCTCTCTCTCTCTCACTTTCTCTCTCTCTCTCTCAAATAAATACAATATTAAAAGAAAATAAAATTGAGGTTGCCCTGGGATGCCTGCCTGGCTCATGGACGAAACATGTGACTCTTGATCTCAGGGCTGTGAGTTCAAGTCCCACGTTGGGTGTAGAGATTACTTAAATAAAGAAAACTTCATAAAAATAAGAAAATTGAGGTTGACCTGCTGTTGGGAAAAGCCCTCGGGTCCTCTGCCAGGACCCGTACCATTGCCTTGCTTCCCTTGTGCTCCTCGTTGCAGCTCCCACATGTGGTTTGCTGGTGTCTGTCTCTTTGATGCCGGGCCAAGAGCTGGTGCCCTTGGGTGCATAGCACTCCCTCCTTGAGTGGTTTATTGAAGTGTTATCCTAAGGAGAGACAATTCTTTCTCCAAGGAGCTGGCTGCCATCTGCTACAGCGACAATTCCCTTTCTCCTGTTAGACATGTCTTTTTTTTTTTTAAACAAAAATGAGTTCATTCTAAATATTCTCTATGAATATAGAGCTGATCTTCTTTTCTCCATTTTACAAAAGAGGATCTGAAATGAAATCTTGGCTCTTGCCTAAAAGCCGCTCTGCCCAGATCTTTACCTGGCTAGGTCTTCTGCCAGGCAGATCTGTGCCCTGGGGTTTCACACACTCATTTAGAGGTAAGCACCTCTAAATGGCCTGTTGACTGTTGTATTTGTTTCTTATCTATTGTTTACTCTTCTCACTAGACTGTACATTCACTAGGGTCACAGACTGGGTCCATTTTTTTCATTGCTCCGTCTTCAAAATTAATCACTTCGTAGACTGTATTATTCAGGGTTCTCCAAAGAAACGGAGTCATTGGGATGTGTATATAGAGAGAAGGACTCATTTTAAGGAGTTAACTCCTGTGATTATGGAAATTGGCAGTCCAGACTCTGCAGGGTGGGCTTGTAGGCTAGACACTCAGGGAAGAGCTGATGAGGGGGTTTAAGTCTGAAGGTGGTCAAGCTGGAGAATCCCCTCTTGTTCATGAGAGGTCAAGTCTTTTGTTCTATGTGGGCCTTTAGCTGATTGAACAAGGTCCACCCACATTTTGGAGGGTAATCTGCTTTACCCAAAGTCCAACAATTTAAATATTAATTCATTCTTTGGGTGCCTGGGTGGCCACAGTTGATTAAATGTCTACCTTTGACTCAGGTCATGATCCCAGGGTCCTGGGATTGAATCTTGCATCGGGCTCCCTGCTCAATGGGGAGTCTGCTTCTCCTTCTACCTTCCTCCGTGCCCGTGATCTCTCTCTCTCACTCTCCCTTCCCCTCTCTCTCAAATAAATAAAATCTTTAAAAAATATATCAATTCATCTAAAATGCCCCCACAGAAATGTCTGGAATAATATTTCACCAAATATTTTTGCAGTGTGGCCCATAAAATTTACCATCATGATGGCACATGATAACTATTTGTTGAATAAGTGGCTGAGTGAATACATAAATAAATGAATGAATGAACTTAAGCAGGGTGACAATTCTGACCCGGTCACACAGCTGGCAAAAAGAAGATGCATGTCTTCTGAACTCGAGGCAGGCTACTGTTCTCACCACCCCTCCTTAAGGTTTCTTTGAACAGTGACTAGAGCCAGATTTGTGCGGTTCCTGGGGCTGTTGTCAGAGTACAGAAGACTTGCTTCTGCAAGCTCTTGACACTCCACAAAGGTTTGTGCTCACGGCTGGCATAGAATTATTATCAAGTAGGCCTTTTGATAGAAATGCTCACCTGCATTACCTGAAGTAACTAAAAAATTATTATTTTACAAAAAGGAGAGCCTCACCTAAAATCTGCAGGTGTAGATAAGCAAAGAACTAGGCTCTGTGCTGCAGAGATCTGGCCCTAACCCACTAACCTACCCAGCAAATTGTTGTTGCCACTTCCCTTTGTGCTCTCTGCCTTCTAGCCAAGTTAAGCAACTTCCTGTTCCCTGTGCAGATCCTGAATTAATTCCCCCTTCCTGGTTTCACCTGGTGCTGTTATCACACTTAGAATGAACTTCCCCTTACATTTCATCCATTTATTTATTAATTCAATAAATATTTCTTAAGTACCTAAAGGGGGCAGGTGCTATCTTTGCGCTGGGCACACAGTGATGGGCTAGAGAGGTAAGGTACCTGCCCTTCCAGAGCTCAGATTCTAGTATTGGGAAAATAGACACAATTCAAGCCAGTAAATGAACAAGATGATTCCAGGTGGTGATTAGTGCCGGGAAGAAAGCCAGGAAGTAATAACAGGTTTCAACAAGCTGATGTGGAAGATAGTGCTCGGGTGGGGGAGCAATGTCTTGCAGATTGGAGCTCAGGGCTGGTGTTTGAAGAGAGACCCCAGCCACCTGGAGACTGCGGGAAGAACGATTTAGGTAGAGGAAAGTGCCAAGGCATAGGGCTGAGCAAGCTTGATGGGTTAAAAGAACAGAGAAGAAAAACCCAACCAAACAAATGTGTATTGCCTACTTCGTCAGGCATGTGCTAGGTTCTGCGCATATAAGGATAAATAGGGCATGTCCTTTCTCCGAAGAGTTCGTTATTTTGGCGGAGACACAGATATTATAGCTGACACCTTTTGAGGGATGTGCCTGGACCATGAGTCAAGGACCCCACTTGCTCCTTTCCCTATGAGGGGCTGCGGGCCTGGGCCGCCATGTTTGCCAGTGAGCCCTTCCAGTGGCGGCCATGGCTGATTGGGCCAGGAGGATCACCTGACTTCAACAAGTCCAATAGGGTTTCCTCCTCCCGGGACCTCGGAAAGGGGCTTCAGGCGCTAGTCCCCTTCCTCCCCTCGCTTGTGGCCGGCACTAGGACTTTTATTAATTCAATAAAACGGCCTCTGGCCGCTGTCGTGAGGGTGAGCGGCCAGGCCGATTTCCGCAGGGCTGAGAGGTTTCTGTGGTAAAACTAGGAGAGTGGCAGGCCATCCGGGATAGTTGGTCACCCTGTCTGCTGTGTGCGAGGCCGAGGGTTGAACCTGAGAATGTCAGAGCCGTCCGGGTGGCTGGAGCCCCCGAGGAGGCCCGTGTGCAGGAGAAACAGAGTGAGTCCTGGCTTCTCTTCTTGGTCCCAGGGTGTTCCCAGAGGCAGCCTACATCCCTGACCATGAATTCTCAGCCACCCCAGTTCCCTTCAGATGAAGTTCCTTTGTTGGCTTCAGTGAGCTGGGGGGGAGGGGGGGGCTTCTGACGGCCTCTCTCAGCTCCCAACTACTTTATTTGACCATCTCTCCTACCACTTACTGCCGCCTCCCTTCCTTACATATCACCTTCTAGACTGTGAAACCCCCCCCCGTATGATTCATCTTTGCTCTTCTCCCCAAACACAGCGTCTACCCTGTCTTTTGTATAGAAAGTGCTCAGTTCAGTTATTATATGCAAAAAAGGGGTTCTGCACAGAGGTGTGTGAATTTTCTTCCCGAGTGACGATAATCTCTTGCACTTGTGTGGTGCTGCAGTCTATAAAGCATTTTCAAGTTCTTTAGCTGACAGGCATCCAATTGTTCAAAATTTGAATATTAGGGGCATCTGGTACTTTAAGCGCCTGCCTTTAGCTAGGGTCCTGATCCCAGGGTTTTGGGATAGAGCCCAGTGCCGGGGACATGCTGGGTGGGAGTCTGCTGCTGCTTCTCCCTCTGCCTGCATTCCCCCCCTCCCCATGCTCTCTGCCAAATAAATAAATAAAATATTTTTTTAAAAGATTTTATTTATTTATTTGACAGAGAGAAACACAACGAGAGAGGGAACACAAGCAGGGGGAGTGAGAGAGGGAGAAGCAGGCTTCCCGCCGAGCAGGGAGCCCGATGTGGGGCTCGATCCCGGGTCTCTGGGATCATGACCTGAGCCGAAGGCAGTTGCCCAACCAACTGAGCCACCCAGGCGCCCCTAAATAAAATCTTTTAAAAAAAATTTTATTTATTTATTTACTTGACAGAGAGAAACACAGCTAGGGAGGGAACACAAGCAGGGGGAGTGGGAGAGGGAGAAGCAGGCTTCCTGCCGATGGAGCAAGGAGCCGGATGCGAGACTGGATCCTGAGACTCTGGGATCATGACTTGCGCTGAAGGCAGACCCTTAGCAACTGAGCCACCCAGGTGCCTCAATAAATAAAATCTTTTAAGAAAATTGGATATTAGTAATAATAATAGCAGCTACTCTTTATTTTGAGTATATTCTGTAGGCTAAGGGACAAAACAATACCTGAGTCTCAGAGAGAGGAAGTGATTGGCTCAGGATCCCTTAGTGTCTATGTCATAGATCCCACCAAGAGCCTTGTGTTCAGGCTGCAGTCCCATAGTCTCTGTGCCCAGCCAGGATCTCAGGCTGCCCAGCCCCTGTCCCTGGGGCTCTGTCCTGACCCCCTGGGGTACCGTGGGCCTCGGGTCACTTAGTTTGCCAGCCTGGCCAACTGAGGCGAATTCAGCTCTCAGGAGCCTCTGTGGTTGCCATGGCACCTTCCCCAGGCTCCTCTCACTGTAAACCTGGGGGCGAGATGTTTTGAAGCAAATGGGGAAAACAGAGAAATTTTCCCTCTAATGTGGGCAACCAGCGAACAGGCTGCCTCTCCTCAAAATTTCTTTCAGGGCCTCACCTGTGGATCTAGGGGCAATGGGTCCAGTTGCTCCATTTCACAGGTGAAGAAACTGAGGCCCAGAGTGCTTGGAGTTTCACAGAGAGATTTTGTGCCTGGGCTGGGAGGGTCTATGGACTTGGAGAGACCTGGGTTCCAATCCAGCCCCTACACGACCTTGAGCAAGCTCCCAGACTGCTCTGAGCCCTGGATTCCTCATCCGGAAACTTGGAATCATGACCCTCCTCCTCTGAAAGAGTTAAGTGAAGGATTAAATCAAATAATATACATAAAAGAGCTTCACACAGTGCTGGGCATATGAATGGTGCCCTTGCCTCAGGTCACCCCGCCCAAGGTGGGAGAAGGGGCATTGTTACTGGATTCAGGAGACCTGGGTTCTGATCTTGACTCTGCTTCTAATTTGATGTGTGTCAGTTCCTTTATACTGCTTTGCACCTCAGCATCTTTCTCTGTAAACCGAAGGGGGGGTTGGACTATACAAGGCCTAACCTTTTTTCCAGTTCTGTGCATCTGGTGACAGAATGGTAGTCCCAGGCCCCCTAAATCTGTCTGTTTCACCACACCTCCCCTGCCTCGCTCCCAGAATGGCCGGGGGCCCCAGCCAAGAGGCCAGCACCCTGAACCTGAGGGCCCTTTAAGGAGAGAGAGATGCCTCTGTGGGTAGGAGTTTTGCATGACAGCTGGGGCTGTGGACACTCATCTGGCTCCCCAGCACCTTGATCTGGTTCAGGGTTTTGCCCAGGCCTTGTGGGGAGAGGCTGGGGAGGACAGGGATGGGTGGGGGAGTTGGGGGAGGAAGAGGATACCTTGGAAGAAGGAGATTGGGACTTGCCAGTAGAGAGTGCCCATCAGACAATGTCAACTGAAAGTGGTTTTAATACTTAGCATCAGAGTGCAGATGAGAGCCGGCAGCTGCTGTGCTCCAGAGAGGAGTTACTGAGAATGAAGGAGGAGGATGGAAGGCAGGGGGTTGCATTAGGGATTCCAGCGGAGGGAATAGGAACTCCAGATGGAGTGGGGAGGAGGCTTGGGATGAGGTGGGAAGCTGAAGGGAATGAGCAGAGAAAACAAAGTGGAGAAAGGCAAGGCAAGAGCTGATTTGCTGTCTAAGAAAAATGACAGCTTGATAGAAAAAATGGGAGACAGCGTGTTCATTCTGCTGTCCTGTGCTTCCCTCACTGTCCCCCAGGAGGCAGACAGCTGAGGCATTGGGCATGTTCTCTGAGTGGAAGTCTCCAGAAGGCTCTTCTCCCCACCAGGTTACACTTGACTGCCTGAGCTGCTGGAGCCCCATGCCTCAGAGGCCCATTGTCTTCTGTAACACCCCAGCCTCTGTTCCTGAAGCTCTAGTTGGCTCTGGGCGGGGGACCACACTCTCCTCCCAGCTACTGTCCCTTCCCTGCTACTCTCACGTCCCTTCCACCCTGCCTCAGAGCACCCACCCCCGCCTCCCCCCAAACAAGCAAACCCTGCAATTTGATGCCTGTGAATTAACTACAGGCAGGACCCAGCCCACTGTTTGGTACATGTACCCACCATGGCCAGATCCCAGGATGGCTCCGTCTCCATCTGAGAATCACTTTGCCTCACACTGAGAAAGGAAGGTTTATCGTAATAATGGCACCAGCCAGGATGGGAGCTTATCAGATGTTTCCATTGTGTCAGGCATGGCAGCAAGCTCTGTGTTTGCATTGCGCCATTTCTCTTCTTCTTCTTTTTTTTTTTTTTTTAAGATTTTATTTATTTATTTGACAGAGAGAGATCACAAGTAGACAGAGAGAGAGAGGAGGAAGCAGGCTCCCCACCAAGCAGAGAGCCCGATGCGGGCCTTGATCCCAGGACCCTGAGATCATGACCTGAGCTGAGCATTACCTGGCTTTAACCCACTGAGCCACCCGGGCATCAGCTCCATTTCTCTTCATCATCCTATAAAATATGTGTTATTAGTAGTTCCTCTTAATAGATGAGGAAATGGAAGCTTGGCAAAGTTGGTAAACTTATCCAGAGTTCCCTAACTAGCATGTGGCAGGGCTAGAGTTCAAATGCTGAGTTCATGCTTTTTTTTTTAAGAAAGAAACACTCATTCTTTTTTTTTTTTTTTAAGATTTTATTTATTTATTTGACAGAGAGAGAGATCACAAGTAGGCAGAGAGGCAGGCAGAGAGAGAGGAGGAAGCAGGCTCCCCGCCAAGTAGAGAGCCTGATGTAGGCCTCTATCCCAAGACCCCGAGATCATGACCTGAGCTGAAGGCAGAGGCTTTAGCCTACTGAGCCACCGAGGCACTCCATATTTTTTTTGAAAGATTTTATTTATTATTTAACAGAGAGGCACAGCTAGAGCAGGAACACAAGAAGGGGGAGTGGGAGAGGGAAAAGCAGGCTACCCGCTGAGTAGGGACCCTGATGTGGAGCTCGATCCCAGGACCCTGGGATCAGGACCTGAGCTGAAGGCAAATGCTTAATGACTGGGCCACCCAGGCTCCCCAGAGTCCATACTCTTAATTATAGATTTCCACTTTCCAGTTTTGAAACAAATACGTATTCCTGCCAGTAAGCCATGTTCATTTATTTCTGTGTCACTCTTCTTGGGATGTTATCTACTCATGGATGCATCCTTCAGGAATGCTTTAAGCCCAAGTAACAAGAAGACATGACTGGGGGGCGCCTGAGTGGCTCAGTTGGTTAAGCGACTGCCTTCGGCTCAGGTCATGATCCCGGAGACCTGGGATCGAGTCCCACATCGTCGGGCTCCCTGCTCAGCAGGAAGCCTGCTTCTCCCTCTCTCACTGCCCCTGCTTGTGTTCCCTCTCTGGCTGTGTTTCTCTCTGTCAAATAAATAAAATCTTAAAAAAAAAAAAAAGAAGACATGACTGGGAGTGGCTTACACCAGAGGACTTGACACAGGCAGTCTGGAACTGGTGTACTTAGAACTCAACAACATTACCAAAGACCCAGGCTTGTTCTATCTTTCCATTGACAAGCTCACCATACTGGCTTTTAATTGTCATTTTTTTAAAAAGATTTTATTTATGTATTTGACAGAGAGAAACATAGCCAGAGAGGGAACACAAGCAGAGGGACTGAGAGAGGGAGAAGCAGGCTTCCCGCCGAAGCAGGAAGCCCGATGTGGGGCTCGATCCCGGGTCTCTGGGATCATGACCTGAGCCGAAGGCAGTCGCCTAACCAACTGAGCCACCCAGGCACCCCCATTGTCATGTTTACTGCATGATTGCAGGATGGCTGCTACAGCTTCAGGCATCATATCAGCATCCCAAGGGGGTTGGGCAAACAGTTTTCTTCTGATGGACCTTTGCTTTTCATTCTGGGAAAAGAAAGCCTGTCAGCAGATTTGTTTTTACGTCTCATTGGTTACATATCCACCCCTGGGATGCAGGATGATGTAGGAAAGTATGTATTATGATGACTTCTGCTTAACAAATCATCCTCAAATCTACTGGCTTGGAATCTAAAGCATTTCTTATCCATCAGCTGTCTGTGGATAGCTGAGTAGTTGTGTGATCTGAGTCAGCCCAGCTGATCTCAGCTGATCTCAGCTGGTCTTGTTTGTTGTGTCTGTGGCCAACTGTAGAGTTAGTTAGGGGTTGCCTGGTCTAGGATGGTCTTACTCACATGCCTAGTTTTGGCTGGTTATCAAATGGGGTGATGGGGTGATGAGTCTCATCCAGCAAGCTAGCCCAAGCTTGTTTCTATGGTAGCAGTAGTGTTCCAAGGGATTGGATGGAGGAATGCAAGGCCTCTTGAGACCCTGGACTCTGAGCTGGCATGTTGTCATTTCTATCCCATCTTTTGGACAAACCAAGTCACAAAGCTTGCCCAAGAGGTAGGAAATGAACTACACTGCTTGATCAGAAGAGCCATAACGTCATACGGCCAAGAGTATAGACACAAAGAGGAATCAAGAATTGTGACCATTTTGCAATCTACTGCAGACTGCCATAATTTATTTAGGCCAGTTCACTCCCCGAGATCCCTTTCCCAAAATCAAGGAAACATACCTACCCCTGATCAGAGTTCAGTTGCAGAGAATTGGGGGAAGACATGGTTGCTGGGCAGGTGGCTGGTAGTGTCTGGACAGGGGTCTAATCCCAGGTGCAAGGAAGTGGTGGGAGATTTTGCAGCTTCAATTTCTCCCTATCACCTTTCTTTTTCCGAAGACAGTGATTTTCACCTGTCTTTTGTTGATGTCTGGTCTGGGCCTCATGATGTTTTCTCTAACAGGTATGCTTTTCCTCCTTGACATTCGGTGCTACAAAAACAGTTTGAAAAATAAATAAATAAAGCAAACTCCATGCCTGCCCTCACCCACCAGGGTTGTGGGAAAATCCAGTGTCAGAAAGGAGAGGGCCTGGTAGGGGGATGGCTTAAGCCTTCTCCTTTCTTGAGGTTTGCATGATCCAGGAAACATGAGGCAAAGACCTTTGGCATTCTCTCCATACAGGTCACCTCTGAGGTGCTTTTGTTTAAGACCTCAAGGTCCACTTGCAAGCAGGAGCCTTTATCTCTCCTCCCTTGACCCTGAAGTTGCTGCAGAAATTTTCAGCCTTTTACTTGCCACCCATCAAAGTCCTCACTCAGGGAACCTACTGTCTCCTCCCTCCTCTCCTTCTCAGGGAGTCCAGTCCTCTCCTGCTGTGGCCACCCTACCTCTTCCTCTGGACAGACCAACACCTCCCCAGCAACATCTGGGTGGGATGGTCTTCTAGGAACCTAGGACCTGACTGTGCTTCTGAGAGGGAGATGTGCCTCCAGGGAACAGACAGTGTGTGATAGAAACTAATCTGGGGGAGCAGGGAAGGGAAGGGAATGACATTGCTGCTGATGGGGGTGTAGGAGGGGCTTAGGTGGCAAAGGGGCTGGGGAACCTGCAGTAGAGTGTTCCAGGCAGAGGAACCATCATCACAGCAGTAGCTAACACATATTGAGCAGGCCTACATGCTGGGTGCCGTAAAGCAGGCGCTTTTGTTGTCCCCATTTTAGGAACCTTATGGAAGAAGTTAAGTGACTCACCCAAGGTCATACAACTAGTAAGTGGCTCAGCTGGGATTTCAACCAGTCTGACCCCAAACTGCCCCCCTCTACTTAACTGCATAGATGAACCTGGAGGTGGAAGAAGCAGGTTATTTGGGGGAACCAGCTGCTGCTTTTTTGGCTGGAGGATGGCATGCCAAGAGGAAGGTGGTATGAGGGGCCAGTGAGAGAGAGGTGAAGGCATGGATCGCCTGCGGCCATGGTACTGCCCGGATACAGAAGGCCAGTTCAGAAGCGATTTGGGTAGTTTCAGCAAGAAAGGTAGCATGTCAGACTGGGAAGGTGCTAGTTAGGATGAAGAGCCCAAGTGGCAGGCTCTATGGGTTATCTGGGAAGAGTGGACAGGACTTGGTGATTGCTTAGAGGTGCAGTTCCGAGGGGAGGAGAGAGAGGAGGCAAGGATTCACAGATTTCTGGATTGGGCAACTAGATGGATAGCGTCAACCCTGTTTGCTTCACTGATCTGCTCTGTATCCTTGGGCATCTCACCCGGGCTCTCCAGATGTCTGTCTTCCTAGCTAGCAACAGAAGATAATGAAATCTGACCTCTCCTTGTAATTGGATGGTGTCAAGATAAGATGAAGTCATCAATCTGGAAGTGCTTTGGAAAGTCAGAAGTGCTTTGCAAATGCAAGTGGTTATTATTTTATGGTTATGGTTAAGGTCATCGCCCTCCTGGGGCTTGCCGATGAAGCTAGACTGAAAGGCAGCCCAGGGGAGCTGCCCGCTCACTCACAGTATTTTCCATCAGGCAGATCTGTCTCTTTGGCAGGGGGGAGCCACATTCCCACATACTAAATTGTTAATAGCTTCCCCAGGGAGTTCCTTTCTGCTCTGACTCCTTCAGTGATTTCTGTTTCTCCACTGCTGATGCCTGCTGATGCTCTAGATTGGCCTAGGATTTCCCATGCATTTTTGTTTTTTCCTTGAAGCCAAGGATGGGGACAAGCCCCAAGCAGAGCCAAACCCTCTGGTGACCCAGGCACAGAGGGCTGTGTCTACTCTGTTCCAAGAGCAGGGTCAGATTCAAGAATTCTCCTGAGCTCCAAGTGACTCATCAACCTCAACAGTGGGGAAATTCTGCTGAGCAGAGACAGGACTGATGGGTTCTTGTGTTTTGGGGGGTGACTTTCTAGTTTTTGCTCTGAGAGGCAGTGTAGGATGGTAGTCAGGGGCCTGGCTTTAGGAGTCGCACAGACCTGGCTTGACGTCCCAGCTCTGGCTTGGGTAGCTAACCTCGTCTCTGGGAAATGGACTACTAGTGGTAGAACATCATGCGTCCTCAAAGCACTTGGCCCAGTGCCTGGCGCATAGCAAGCTCTCTACAAATGGTAGCCAGTGGGATTACTTATCAGTTGTGACCATGGGAATGAGAATGTTTGTTAAAGAGACTAGAATGCTCACATTCAAGTAAGAGTTGATCTCTTTGAACTGATCACTTTGGGAGGTCACTGGAGACAGCCCTTTAGATACCTTTCAAGTTTTCATGCATTCTTTCAATGTCCTCAATGGGGGCAATTCATGTGCACCTGGCATGTGTCTTAGTCAGCTTGGGCAGCTCTGACAAAGCATCCTAGAAAGAGTGCCTTATAAACAACAGGAATTTATTTCTCACAGTTGCGGAGGCTGGAAGTCAGACATCAGGGTGTCAGCATGGTTGGGTCCTGGTGAGACCCTTCTCCTGGGTTGCAGACTGCTGACTTGTATTCTCCCATGAGAGAGTAGAGACAGCAAGCAAACTCTAAAAAGGGGCAGTCCATAGCCGCATGCATGTTTTCCTAGGAGTTATTTTGCTCATGCACTTGGTTATTTACATATCTTTCCCAGCTTCTTGATTGTGAGCTCCTTTAAGAGAGTTATGGTCTTGCTCATTCCCGCATGGTAACTCATGCTCATGTAGCCTTTCTTGGTTGGCAGAGCACCCGCGGTTTCACCAAACCCTCACCCCAGTCCTGTACCTCTGCTTTTTCGATGAGAAAACCAAGGCTCGGAGAGGTTAAGGAGACTCTTTTCTTTTTTTTTTTTTTTTTTTTAAAGATTTTTTAATTTATTTGACAGAGAGAAACACAGCTAGAGAGGGAACACAAGCAGGGGGAGTAAGAGAGGGAGAAGCAGGCCTCCTGCCAGGCAGGGAGCCCGATGTGGGGCTTGATCCGGGGTCTCCGGGATCATGACCTGAGCCGAAGGCAGTTGCTCAACCAACTGAGCCACCCAGGCACCCCGACTCTTTTCTTTTTTTAAAGATTTACTTATTTATTTGAGAGAGAGCGAGAGCGAGCATGAGTGGGAGCAGGAGAGGGGCAGAGGGTGAGAGAAAGAGAGAGAGAATCCCAAGCAGACTCCCCACTGAGTGCAGAGCCCAATTCGCGGCTCAGTTCCAGGGCCCTGAGATCATGCATGACCTGAGCCAAAACAAGAGTTGGACATTCAACAGACTGTGCCACCCAGGTGGCCCAAGGAGACTCTTTTTCTGTATTTTTTTAAAAAATATTTTATTTATTTATTTGACAGAGAGAGAGAGAGATCACAACTAGAAAGAGAAGCAGGCAGAGAGAGAGGAGGAAGCAGGCTCCCCGCCGAGCAGAGAGCCCCATGTGGGTGGGCCTCGATCCCAGGACCCTGAGATCATTACCTGAGGTGAAAGCAGAGGCTTTAACCCACTGAGCCACCCAGGTGCCCTCTTTCTCTGTCTTTACCTCCACTGTAGCTGTGGTTTTGCACCATAGCATTTCTGTACCGGGGAGGAACTCAAAAAACATTGTTGGATGCAGTTTTTAAAAATTCCCTTCATCCCAGTATGGCTGGAGCACACCATTGGGGGGGGATAAGGATAGAGTTAGAATAGGGAAGCAGGACTCTCTGATTGCAACCAGACTTGGGAGGGCCCTAAGTACAATACCAAGGACCTGGGTAGACTTGCTTATTGATAACCAGAAGCCAAGGGGAGGGGGGTGGAGCTGGCAACTAGTATTTCAGTTCCAAACAAGATGTAATTGCAGAATTTATGCAAAGGGTGGTAGTTGCTTAAAAGGATTCCCAAGTCCTATGTTAAGCAATATCTGTCTTCCTCATCAGAATGGCAGCTCAACAATGTTGGACATGAACTTCCTATTCAGTTACTCATCAAGCACCAGGTGGGGGTATAGAAATACACAAGACCTATTGTAAACTTGATATACAAAATCCAATGATTACACAATTAAATATGTGGAAATTCTGTAAAGAAGAAGTGCATGATGCCATGATAACAAAATATCAGGAGCACCTACTCTAGTTGGGGGGTGGGCAGTCAGTGAAGGTTTTATGAAAGAAGTAATATTTAAGCTGAAACTTAAAGGATGGATAACATTTAGCCTGGAGAATTGGCTGAGTCTTCCAAGTAAAAGAAATAAAGTTGCAAAAGTCCTGCTCTAGGAAAAAATTTGGCTTGTTGGAGAGGTGCAGAGGGAAACATAGCTCTAAAATAGTAGCCTTCCTCTTTGTCCCAGTTTCTCCCCCTTGGCACCAGAGTACCAGGCCCTTTGGGACAAGGGAGAGTTTTGGCAGCCCTTGTGACCACAGAGCAAAAATTGCCTATCTCGGGGCACTTGTCTGGCTCAGTTGGTGGAGCATGCGACTCATGAGTTCAAGCCCCATGTTGGTGTAGAGTTTACTTAAAAAAGGAATAAAGTAACCAATAAAAAAAAATGGGCAATCTGATGAGTCCTTAGGTGGTTGAGTGGGAAAGCCTTGGGGTGGGAGTCTGCTGTAGCTGGTGGAGGGACTTGGACAGCGGCTGGGAGAGGCATAGAGTGAAGAAGAGGGTGAACTTGGGAATTCTGGCTTTATTCTTTCTGGGAAAGGGTAAGAGCCTTGCACATAGATGGGTGACTCAAGCTGGAAAGTGATATGAGTGAAGGACCCTTGCCCAGGTACTCACAGGTCCAAGAGCATCTCCCAAGAGTCTTGAGTTTGGGAACTCCAATGTGGTCCCATTCCATTCCCCCTTGGGACTTTTTCTTTTTTTAATTTTAGTGAGTACCCACTGTGACCCTAGACCTCTACTGGGTGTAGGTATAGATCAGGTCTAGTCTTCCGAAGGAGGAAACAAGCCCAGAAAAAAATAATGATCATAGGGGATAAAATAGTACCTAGCCTAGCCTTCTCATCTGTAAAATGGGCACACTAATAATAGAATCTACTCCAAAGTGTTGATGCATGAGTAAAGTGCTTATCACAGTGCCTGGAACAGAGTAATGGTTGGTAGAAAGGGTACCTGGAACACAGTCATGGTTAGTGGTGAGAATGCTCTGGGAAGGACAGAACCACCAAAAAGGAGGATGGCTCTGGGTCAGGGCTGGTCAGCTTAGGGCAGGGTGTGGAAGGTGCCCTCCCTTCCCTGTGCTCCTCTAGTGGCCATAGTGATTCTTAGGGTGGTCTTTGAGATCTGCCTACTACATCGCCTCTTTCTCCCCACATCTGCTCCCTGCTTTCTCCTCTTCCTGACCTCCTTTTTGTTCTTTTGACCATAGGGTCTTTGCACATGTGGATCCTTGTCTAGAATGCCCTTCACTTATTTCTTCACTAAGTTAGTGCCTCCCCAAACTTCACATGCGGACCTCTGGGTTTTGCTAGCCCTGCCACAGGAATGTCTTGTCTTGCTTTCTTTCACTTTGTCTACAGTAGTGTGATCTTAGGATTGATGTGCCGTTGGGCTCTAAACCCCGGCTCTGCCTATCTGGGTTTGTGCACGAATGGATGGATCCCCAATAGTACCCGGGTCTTATATTCGGCTCCCAAAAGTATCTGTTGAGCAAATGAATAGGGTGCAGGCAAATCAGGACTAATAACATTATTTATGGAGCACCTACAGTGTGCCTGGCACTGAGCTGAGTTCTCCACAACAACCTTCTGAGTGAGGCGGTGCGATGATCCCCATTTTACAGTGGACTAAAATGAGGTGGAGAGAGCTTAAGTGACTTGCTCAAGGTCACTCTGTTCGTTAGAGTAGGAGCGAGACGCGGGATTCACATCTGACTCCAGAGTGGCATGGGATGAGGAGGTGACCCTCAGCCGGGGTCGGGATACGCCCGAGCCTGCGGAGCATCCCTAGGGAGGAGTGGGAAGCTTCTCCGGCCGAGCTCCAAGCCGGTGGTGCAGCGCCCGCCCCCGGGTGCGGGCGCAGACTGGCGGCCGCCTCCGGGCCACGTGGTGCGCGTGGCGGGCGCGTCCGAGGAGCCCGCAGCGGCTCCGGCTCAGAGCGCTCGGGGCGAGGAGAGCAGGCGGGCGCCGGAGCTCCGGCGGGGCGGGCGGCCAGGCGCGCGGAGGGCGCGCGGGGCCGGCGGGGCGGCCGGGGCGCTGCAGTCCGTGGCGTCGGGGCCGCGCGGCCTGGGTCCTCGGTCCTCGCGCAACGCTCGCACCGTCTTTCTGCGCCCAGGGCGCACGGCTGGGAGGGACGCGGCCACCGCCGCCCGGCCGCCATGGAGCCGGCCCCCTCCGCCGAGGCCGAACTGCAGCCCCGGCTCCTCGGCAACGCTTCGGACGCCTTCCCCAGCGCCTTCCCCAGCGCGGGCGCCAATGCGTCGGGGCCGCCGGCCGCGCGGAGCGCCTCGTCCCTCGCCCTGGCTATCGCCATCACCGCGCTCTACTCGGCCGTGTGCGCTGTGGGGCTGCTGGGCAACGTGCTGGTTATGTTCGGCATCGTCCGGTGAGTCCGCTGCGGCCTGCTCCCCCCTTCCCCTGGGGTGAGAGTGGGGACCGCGGACCGGGCACCCTGACCTCGGACCGGGGGGCTCCCCGCGCCTCCGCACTTCCCGCCGGGGGGAGGGGGGGCGGGGGCCCAGCGAGGAGACCACTTCCACTGAGTGAAGGACGCTGGAGAGACAGAGAGAGACAGAGAGAGAGAGAGAGAGAGAGAGACAGACAGAGAGAGACAGAGAGAGAGAGAGAGAGGAGAGAGGAGAGAGAGAGAGAGAGAGAGACACTAAATAACATTTGATGGCTTGTTCGCATTCCTTTGCTTTTGCGTGAAGCTATGTGGGGTAGTTTGGCACAGTTAGTGTGTCTGTCACAGTTTGTGAGTGGGTGGTCCTGTGTTGGGGACTGTACAAATGTATTGAGGGTTTGGACCTCTAAAAGCCTCCTGGGAGGGGGCCTTGTGCGAGCGGGCTCTCCCTGCCAGTGTGTCCGCACCAGGCTGTGGGGACATTTAGCAAGTCCCATCTGATGACCATCTCTTAGGGTTCCTATGTTGGTGTGTGCTTGTCCCACGCTGTCAGCTGGTGTTTCTCTGTGTATGAGACTCTGACTGTGTGACTGTTGTTTCTTGTCAAGTCCCTGAAACCCATGGGGAAGGAGAGAACTCGGAGTGGCTTTAGAGCCCTGTGATTGTGCACCTGTGTGTGCCTTTGCTGAGGAAGAGCCCAGGGCTCCTGTGTACAGTGGGCGAGGGGTGTGGGCTAGCCAGTCTGTCCCCTGCTTCTGTCCTCAGTGGCCATCTGGGCTGGAGCCCTGGATGTGATTCAGCCAAGTCTCAGCCACTCACAAATGCCTGGTCTCCCTCCCTCCTCTTCTCTGGCAGGCTTTTCTTTCTGCTGGAGGCAGCACTGGTTTGTCTGGATGGGAGTGGGGTTTGTGCTTTTCACCTCAGGAAGCGAAATTCTCTTCTGGGTATCTATGTAGAGTGCTGAGACTTTCTCAGAGAATCTAAGACAACATCGGCTTGCCTGGAAGCAGCCTCCTGACCCAGTTATGCCAGCTCAGACATGGGCAAAAAGGATGGAAAGGAAACACCTATCCTTATAACAACAAAGATGCCCTCGTATATACTGATTCTTGGGAAATGGGTCATCCATGCTGGTTGACCGAGGGCACAGCCCTAAACCTCTCTGGGCTGTGGTGCCACCTAGGAGGGCAGAGGGTAGATGGTGGACTCCAAGGTGGACTTAGATAGGAACTGAGGTCTCAGCCCAGTTACTGATGCCCAGCACAGTGGGCACCCTAGGCCCCTGTCCCACCATCTGCCACATCGGTCTCAGTTTCCCTGTCTGAAGAATAGAGACCCAGTCTTCTCAGGTGGGAGTCTGAAGTCCAGAGTCTGGGGTCTCTGCAGGGCAGAGTGTTGTGCAGTGGGGCACTGGATGGGTGTATGGGTATTGAGGGAGCTTTGGTATCTTTGCTCCCCCAGGAAGAGTGGAGGGCACAAGAATTTCCTGTGCTCTCAGTGACTCATTACCAGCTATGGTGGGAAAATTCCCCCAAGCACAGGCAGGATCCATCTTGGCTCTGTGTTTTGTCAGTGATTCTCCCCACTTTGTCTTAGGAGGTAGCACAGGCTTTAGAGTGGGGCCAACCAGAGTATGAATTCTAGCTCTGCCATGAACTGGCTCTGTGACTTGGGTACATAACTTACTCTTTTGAGCCTCAGTTTCTTCATCTATGGAATGGGGTAACAATAGAACCTTCTTCAACAGGGTTTTTTTTTTTTTTAAGATTTTATTTATTTGACACTGAGAAACACAGCTAGAGAGGGAACACAAGCAGGGGGAGTGAGAGAGGGAGAAGCAGGCTTCCCGCCGAGCAGGGAGCCCGATGTGGGGCTCGATCCCAGGTCTCCGGGATCATGATCCAAGCCGAAGGCAGTCGCTCAACCAACTGAGCCACCCAAGCGCCCCTCAACAGGGTTTTTGTGAAGTGTCAGTGAACATACATATAAAATGTAGCTGGCCCTGTGCCTGGACCCAGTAAGTGGAAGCTGTCTGTGTGATGAAGAGGAAGAATTTTCCAGATCCCTTCGAATCTGGTGCCATTTAAAGAAGGGCGGGTGAAAGAGGCACTTGTCCTAAGGTGGGCCTAAGGATAGCTAAGATTCTGGGTTTCAGGTTCTGCACACGTACCCTCTCTGGGTGGGGAGAGCTGTGCCTGTGTGTTTGGTCCCATTCCCAGCCTCTTTTCCTGGGGCTCTTGCTGTTGGACTGATGATCACAGCTCCCCCACTCCCAGTGAGCCAGGGCAAGACCCCTCACTTCTGACGGTCCACTTGGGGAATGCTCTGGGCTGTTTGCTAAGGCTGCTTTCAACCAACCTTCCCCAAATCCCATTGTCAAATGCATCTTGCAAGCAGCAGAGCAGCCCTCTGGAGGTCCCCATGTTGCTAAGACATTTC
Organism: Spilogale gracilis; assembly: GCA_004023965.1. Classification (NCBI taxonomy): domain Eukaryota; kingdom Metazoa; phylum Chordata; class Mammalia; order Carnivora; family Mephitidae; genus Spilogale; species Spilogale gracilis. The sequence goes on from PITA01019727.1 coordinate 27,748, forward strand.
CCGGGCCAATCATGCACATGATAACTGTCTCTCTGGGTCTGAATGATTTAACCCTCACCTACAAGCCAGTGGGGTAGGCACTAGAATCCTCAATATGATCCCCCTCTTTTTCGGGTGTGGAATCTGTGGTTCAGAGAGAGGCAGGGTGACTTGTTCTCCAGAGGTCCCATAGCTAGCTCCAGACCTGAAACCAAAACCCTGGTCTTGTGACTTCAAGTCTAGAACTTTTCCCAGAGCTGCCTGGGGTAGGGAATAGTCAAAGAATTGTGTGGAGGGAGGGGGCAGAATTCTGTCCCTCCTCATGTCCCACATCATCTGGGAACAATGGAGACAAAAGGACTGTGAAGCTACACATTATTTGGCCCAAGTATTTTAGGCTGCTGTCCTGGGGGGAGGGCTAATGATGGGGCTGGCACTTAACTCTTGCCCCCTGACAGCGGGGTTTAAGGATAGGGCAGCTGCCTGGTGCTCTGCTTCTGCTGGCAAAGTGCCAAGAGCAGTGGAAAGAGGGGATCCCGGGCTGGAGAGAAGCCCCTGATCTGTCCAGTTTCCTGGCATGGGGTTGTGCCAAGCTTGGTAAGTGAGTCAGTTGATGGGTTGAACGAATGAATGGTTGAAGTAATGAATTCTGCCTGTCAGTCCTGAGCTTGGGCAGTTGTGGGCAGGGACAGGTTTCCAAGGTAAGACCCAGAGAAACCCTTGGGGTGGGAAAGCACTGAGGTATGTAGTGGCAGAAGTGGGGCTCTGAAGCCAGATATATGTAGGTTCCAATCCAGAGTTCAAAGCCACTTACTTGCTGTGTGTTTGGGTTAGGGACTTTATGTCTCTGAAGCTCATTTCTTCCCTTGTGAAGTGGGAATAGCAACAGTGTGTCTAGGGCTGTGGCAAGAATTAAAAGTATTGCAGCTGAGCCATTTACCTCCTTGGACAAAAGGGATTGGCTCTCTGTGAAGGAATGAAAAGAATTAACTCATTCAAGAAAATTCTATGGCTACACTGGGCTGGATGCTGAGATATAGTGGTGAGGAGAAAAATACACTGACCCCACCCTCATGGTGGGAGAAATGACAGTAATAAACTAGTCATCCAACAAACTTGTATTTGTGCTGAGAGCGATGGAAGAGTAGGTGGGTGCTTTGGGAGCTCACAGTGTGTGTGTGGGGGGCCTCACCTGGTCGGGGAGTTCTGAGAAGACCTCTGAGGAGCTGAAGGGTGAGTGGGTAGCTCAGTAAAAAGCCAAGGGAAGAGCCGCTGACGAGAAACCTGACATGGATGAGGGGCCGAGAAAAAACCTGAGAATCCCACATCATGAAGCACCCTCCACTCCTGCCTCCCCCACACTCTGGCCCAGTCCCTACTTCTTGGACCCGCTTGGGAAGCCCACTCATACTTCTGGATGCATAAGAGGGGCCTCTGGGCATCGTGCTTTTAGCAAACAGCCTCTGGTTCCCTAGGCTTCTGTGAAGTACGAGCAGGATTTTGGGGACATCTGGTTCCCAGGCAGAGCATCACCCCTAGTCCCACTCCCAGGAGTCCAACTGGCATGGTGACCCTGTGGGGCAGATGCCCAACAACCCTGGTTTCTGGGTGGTCAGTGCCAGGAACAGGGCCGGCCTCTCAGAGTTCCCATCGGTGGCCCACTGGGTAGGGCAGAGTGTGAAGGCTTAGCAGCCCCCCATCTCTGACAGGTGACCCTGTATATCTTCCCTCTGCATGGCCCAGGACTTTCTGGTTTGCCTGCCCCAGAATCCAGGCAGGGGAACGGGGTCAATGCGTTTCCACACGGCCTCCTCTTGGTTCCCTAGCCTGCCCTGTCTCCCTGCCTGCATCTCTCCCCATCCTGCTTTCAGCAGGCTCGCACTCTGCTGCATCTCTGACCATCCCTTCCTCCTCCACCTTGCCTCCTGCATGTAACCAGCCTCAGCCTACCTCTTCATGACTGTCTCGGGCCCCGCGTTTCTCTGCCCCGTGGTCTCACCCTTGGCCCCTGTGACTTCTGGCTTCTCCTCACATTAAGTGTGGGCTCTGCTCCTTCCCAAGATCTTTACTGAGTTGGATTGCCACCCTGCACCTCAGTGTCTTCATTTGTAAAGTGTGGATCCTAGCCACCGACTCAGACACATCTGACAAGATGACCTTCGTAAAGCAGGTGTTTTCCCTCCCATCCCCTGTGCCTGCAGCACAGAGCCAGAAAGGGAGGCTGGGCAGGGCAGCCTGGCCGGGGGTGGGGTCATGACAGATGAGTGAGGAGTTCTGGCTGTCCCTCTCTCTCCTCCAGGGGTTGCTGGGACAGGTGCTCACGGTCAGCTTTGCAGGATTGGGAGCTCTGAGTCCCCACCTTGTGTTTTTGGAGGCCCAGAATGAGCCCCTTGCCTTCTTCTCTCCCTCCCTCTCTTACCTGGGTTGGAGTTCATGGACACCCAGCCCGGGTGAGATCCCAGTGAGGTGCCCGGTCTTGATCTCAGCTCGACCATATCCTAGTGGTGTGGCACTGGGCAAATAGCTTGCCCTCCGTGAGCCTCATTTCTGAATCTGTCAAAATGGGGCGTTTGGGGTAGACTTGGGGGAGGTTTAGATGAGCTCATGTGTGTAAAGGCTGCGGCTCAGCACCCAGCACCTCGTAGGCCCTTAGGTGTGCCAGGGGCCGTGATTAACTAGCGTTCCTGCCGCTGTGCCAGGAGGCAGCGGCAGCGAGTGGCTCTGGGGCCTCATTGTTCACGTTTTCCATCTTTGGCCTTTGCCCGCTTCCTGGATTGTCTGCGTATTCAACAAGCATTTGCCGATGCTGACCCCTGCCAGGCCCGTCTGGCCCCAGCTCCCAAGTCCCAGACCTGCAGCTGGAGCTTCAGCATGGCCTCGGGCTTCTCACGCTGCTAGGTCCTCCAGTGTCCTAGAGCTGTGGGGGTCCAGGGCAGCCCCTCGCCCCGCCCCCGCCAGAGGAGCCTGTGCTGCATCGAGCTACCTGGAGAGGGGCGGAACATTCCTGGCAGAGGGAACGGCATGAGCAAAGAGAGGTTCCCAGGATCTCAGAGCGCTGCAGAAGGTGGGGTATTTCCCCCAGGGCGGAGCTGAGTGAGTGCCAGGGGCCGGGGTGGCTGGGAAGGTGGGAAGGGACAAAAGCAGGACCCCCTTCCCAAGCTAGTTTGGTTGTCAGAAGCATCAGCCGAGTGCTGAGCTTTGGCTGGCCTGCTCTGGTGGGGAGGGGGCCGGGGGCAGAGGAGCCACCCAGAATCAGGCTGGCATGGTCGAGTCAAGGGTCGAGTCAGGGGTCAGAGGCTGCACTGAGGCAAGAGTTGCCGGTTTGGGTCGTGAAGCTGAGGTTGAACGAGTTTTCGGGTCCCACGGTAAGATGGCCATACTGGAAAATGAGGGAACTTTGAGCCACACAGTGAGGAAGAGGACTTTGGAGCAATCTGTGCGGAATGGTGTTCAAAAGGATGAACTGGGTGTGGGTGGGCATGGGGTGGCATGGAGGCGGAGGGCCTCAATGCAGAGAAACCCGACATGCTGACTCAGGGCGATGGAGGAGAGCTGTGCCATTTTGGATGGGCCACTGAAACCCTGGCCTCAGTTGTCCCCTTTCTAAAATAGAGTACTGGGGTGCCTGGGTGCCTCAGTCAGTTAAGCATCCAACTTGATTTTGGCTTAGGTCATGGTCTGAGGGTCATGAGATTGAGCCCTGCATTGGGCTCCTTGCTGGACGTGGAGCCTGTGTAGGAGTGTCTCTCTCTCTCTCTCTCTCTCTTTTAAAGATTATTTATTTATTTATTTGACAGAGAGAGAGAGAGAGAGATCACAAGTAGGCAGAGAGGCAGGCAGAGAGAGAGAGGAAGAAGCAGGCTCTCTGCTCAGCAGGGATGTGGGCCTCGATCCCAGGACCCTGAGATTATGACCTGAGCTGAAGGCAGAGGCTTTAACCCACTGAGCCACCCAGGTGCCCTGTAGGATTCTCCTTCTTTCTTTACCCCTCTCCCTTTCTAAAAACAAAACAAAACAAAAACCCAATGTCCTTTTAAAAATAAATAAATACATACAATGGAGTGCTGTCAGAACTTCCAGAGGGCAGGAGGCTGGGCTAGATGACCTCTCCCCCTGCTCCCCCAAGTCTGAGCAGGGAGAGCAAGCAGCCCCAGCTGGCATCCCCCAGTACCGCCTGGCTTTGGTGCGACCCCTGCCCCCCAGTTTTGTTCTCTGGGAGTGTGTGTGACTCACAGAGACACAGCGGTGAGCCCAGAGTCACCAAGGGCACCAAGAAGCTTCTCCTGGGCCACCACTGTGGGCCTGAGTCTTCCCCACACTGCATGACGGCCCTGCACTGGGGGCTGTGGGCTCTTCTGGATAGATGAGGATGGGAAGACTCGGAGGGAACAGCTGCCTCTTACTGTCTGAAAGGTGCAAACTGAGGTCTTTCTGACTCCGGACCCACTCCATGTCCACTCCGCCACTGTTGTCCATGAGACTCACGGAGCAAGAACTAGTGAGTCTAGTTAGAGGAAGGGAGGAGTGGGCAGATTGCGGTCTGCAAACCTCCCAGGCTCTGCGTGGCCCAGAGCGGTTGACAGCCTGGATGTCGAGCCAGGCTGACCTGACCTGGGATCAGGGCCCACCTGTGCCGTTTACTGAGAGAGGGAGCCTTGGCCTAGACCACCTCTCTGACCTCACATTTCTCATTTGTGAAATGGGAGTAGCTTTAGAACTTCATAGGGTGGTTTTGAGAAGTTTATGAGCCATGTGAAGGACTTCAGCACAGAAGCAGGCATTTGGCAAGTTTTCAGTAAGCTTTTTTTTAAAGATTTTATTTATTAGAGAAAGAGAGTGAGCACAAGCAGGGGTAGGAATAGCGGGAGAAGGAGACTCCCTGCTGAGCAGGAAGCCCAAGGCGGGACTTGATCCTAGGACCCCAAGATCATGAACTGAGTGGAAGGTGGATGCTTAACTGACGGAGCCCCCCAGGTGCCCCTCAGTAAACATTTTCCATCATGTCTATTTCTCTTTTTCTTCCCTTTCTTTCTTTCTTTCTCTTTCTTTCTTTCTTTCTTTCTTTCTTTCTTTCTTTCTTTCTTATTGTTTTTTTTTTTTTTTAGATTTTCTTTATTTAGGGGTACCTGAGTGGCTCAGTCATTAGGTGTCTGCCTTCTGCTCAGGTCACGGTCCCAGAGTCCTGGGATCAAGCTCCACATTGGGCTCCCTGCTCTGCGGGAAGCCGGCTTCTTCCTTTCCCACTCCTGTCCTTGAGTTCTCTCTCTTGATGTCTCTCTCTGTCAAATAAATAAATAAATTCTTAAAAAATAAAAAAATATATTTTATGTATTTGACAGAGAGTGAGAGTACAAGCAGGGGGAGTGGCAGGCAGAGGAATCAACAGGCTCTCCACTGAGCAAGGAGTCAGTCCCATGTGAGACTTGATCCCAGGTCCCTGGGATCATGACCTGAGCTAAAGGTAGGTGCTTAATGACTAAGCCACCCAGGCGCCCCCATCATGTCTGTTTCAAGGGCTTCTTATTCTTTTGATGAGCATTTATTTTTATTTTTTTATTTTTAATTTTTTTAAAGGTTTGATTTATTGATTTGAGAGAACATGAGTTGGGGGCTGGAGGAAGGGAGGAAAGAGCAGAGGAAGAGGGACAAGCAGATTCCCTGCTGAGCAGGGAGCCCAACACCAGATGGGATTCGATTCTAGGACCCTGAGATCATGACCTGAGCCGAAGGCAGGTGGTTAACTGACTGAGCCACTCAGGCGCCCCATCGATCAGTATTTATTGAGCCCCAGAGGAACTAGAATTACTGGATAGATTGTATAGGGAAGTTTTATTAGCTCAATATTAGAAATTTTCTTTTGCTGTAAAGGAAACACAATTATTTCAGAAAATATGGAGAAGTTTAACTAGAGACATACATTACCCATAATCTCACTATAAAGAGAAAAGCTTTGTCATTTTGGTGTATTTCCTTCTCATCTTCCTCTTTTTGCCCGTGTGTGTGTGTGTGTGTGTGTGTGTGTGTGTGTGTGTGTGTGTGTCTTAATGCTGTCAGGATCACAGTATTGGAATAGTGATCATGTTATATATAATACTTTGTAAGCTGCTTTTCACTTGACATTATATCATGAATGTGCTGTCATGTTCTCAAACATTCTTTGAAAACATAGTTTTTTGATCATTGCATTGCATGAATATGTTCTATGGGGGGAACGTATATTATTTCCAGTATTTTTAAAAAAGATTTTATTTATTTATTTGACAGAGAGAAACACAGCCAGAGAGGGAACACAAGCAGGGGGACTGGGAGAGGGAGAAGCTTCCTGCCAAGTAGGGAGCTTGATGCAGGGCTCGATCCCGGGTCCCCAGGATCATGACCTAGCCGAAGGCAGTTGCTTAACCAACTGAGCCACCCAGGTGCCCCTATTTCCAGTATTATGCTGATCTAAACAATGCATCTGTGAACATTCTTGAACACTTATATTTGTGTATACCTCTTATTATTTATACAAGGAAATTTCCAACAGTCAGAGCTCTCCAGGAGCGTGTGGGTGGTGCAGTTGGTTGGGCATCTGACTCTTGGTTTCAGTTTAGATTGTGGTCTGAGGGTTGTGAGATCAAGCCCTGCATCAGGCTCCCTGCTGAGCAGGGAGTCTGCTTGAATTTCTCTCTTCCTCTCCCTCTGCCCTCCCCTGCCACCCGTGCTCTTGCACACACACACTCTCTCTCATTAAAATAAGTAAATCTTTTTTTAAAATATTTTATTTATTTGACAGAGAGAAACACAGCCAGAGAGGGAACACAAGCAGGGGGAGTGAGAGGGGGAGAAGCAGGCTTCCCGCCGAGCAGGGAGCCTGATGTGGGACTCGATCCCTGATCTCTGGGATCATGACCTGAGCCGAAGGCAGTTGCTCAACCAACTGAGCCACCCAGGTGCCCTAAATAAGTAAATCTTAAAAAACAACCACAACAACAACTCTCCAAATGGGTATGGGTAAAGCAACCAAATGGGTTGCTGTGTAATGTAGGGAGCTTCCAATTTCTGAAGGTATGCAAGAGGACACTGGAAAGCCACTGGTAGAGGCACGGCACTGGGGATTTGGGTGGAGAAAAGATAAACTTAACTGTAGGCTCCCCTCCCCACATTGAGATTCAGAGATGCTGTGATCTCAGATTCCCCTTTTCCCCTTCCTGGCAGATGATGTCTGTCTGGAGGCTCTGCAAAGGGCAAGGCATGATTTCATTAACCTCAGAGTCCTGGGACCTCTAAATCCAATTGGCTACCCAGAACATCATAACATGCACAGGAAGAGGGATAATAGTGGGCTTGAGCAGAAAGCCTGGCTTAAATTAGCCATTTACCATCATACAGGCTGCATCGGCCCTATTACCAGCTGGGGGATATGGGATGGGATGGGGTGTCTGGGTTGGGTTCTGTTGATTTATAGCTCCCAATGCAGCTGCAGAAATCAACAGCTTTGTCTCTGGCCAGGGTGGGTGTGTACAGGAAGAATCCTGTCTTCTGTAGTTTTCTGAGTCTTGATAAATTGAAAGAACTCGAACTTCAAAGTCCTGTGAGGGCAAGAGGCGCCATCCAATGAACACAACGCAGGGAGAGGCGGAAGCGGCCTCACTCTTCTCTCCTGCCGAGGTGACCTTTTCACCAGGGCGTAGAGCTTTGAATCGTGGATGATGATTCTCTTTACTAAACACTTATTTTGTGCCACGCAGTCTGCTTAGAGAGATACAGGTATGGTATTTCATCCTCACAGACCCACATGAAGTGAGTTTGTCGCCCCCATTTATAGGTGAGGAGACCTGAGGCACAGAGAAGTTCTGTTCCCTGCTCCAACTCCCTGCTGATCTCAGAGCCCACACTCCTAGCCATTGCCCTGTCTTTTGTCACCTGTATGTCAAGTTCAGCCCTCTGATTTGAAAAATGAGGGAACTGAGGCTTGGAGAGGTTCAGTCTCTTGAGTTAGTGGCTGAGGCAGGACTGGAACTTGCCTTTCCTAACCCCTTGTCTCCCCTTGCATCTCTTTCTACTCTTGGGATTACCTAGGCTAAGGGAGAGCCAAAGGGTAGCTAGAAATAGTCATACCCAGGAACATGCAGAGTGGGTTCCTGTACAGGGCAGTCCAGCCTGGGGGCCACTGACGTCTCACAGGCCCAGAGAAGTCCCAGAATCCTAGGGCAGAGCCAGCAGCTGGCAAGGCAGTCCCATCCTTCAGATGCAGAGAAATCAGGGTTCAAACCCAGGTCTCTTCCTTGCGGGCCTCCATCCTTGGGTTCACCTCGCTGAGCCTGTTTTCTCATCTGTAAAATGGGGATGATAGAAAATCACCTATGTCACAGGGTTGTGGCAAATGTGCATTCAGCTGCTCCTGATATCAGGCATGGTTCAGGGGGCTGGGCATGTAACAGTGATCAAGACACTGTGCCTGCCCTCATGAAGCCGGCATTCTAGTGGGGGGGAAGACAGACAGTAAATGAATAGGTGTAAGGCCAAGGCTGTAGTTGACCATGAGAGAGAGCAGGGGTTGCGGGGGGGCAGATGGAGGTGGGGGAGGAGGAGACAACCAAGGAGAGGCCTGCTGCTGGGAGCAAGTGTTTTAGGCAGAAGAAACGGTGAAAGTGAAGGCAAAGGGAGATGATGTATGGCCCTAGCGCAGGACCTGGCTGGATCTTGGGACTCTGGACCTGAGCCAAAGGCAGCCGCTTAATGACTGAGCCACCCAGGTGCCCAGCACTTTGTTAATCAGGTTCTTTCTGTGGAGTCCTTGGGATCTATAATAAAAATCCCCAACTGCAAGATAAGAGGGAAGATGTGTGGGAACCTCAGGCCTCTCTTCTCTCTAGGGTAAGACTTTGCTTCTTGGCTTTGCAAATCCCTCCTCTGGGAAGCCTTCTCTGATACCCACAGGCCAACAGACCCCCCTCCTGTTTGTTGCCACAGTGTCCACTGTGTCCCCCATCCACACATACTTTTTCTTTTTTTTTTTTT
>PITA01019728.1:0-36651 GCA_004023965.1 Spilogale gracilis
GGCTTATTTCACTCAGCATAATCTCTTCCAGTCCAGTCCATGTTGCTACAAAAGTTGGATATTCATCCTTTCTGATGGAGGCATAGTATTCCATTGTATATATGTACCACATCTTCTTTATCCATTCATCTGTTGATGGGCACCGTGGCTCTTTCCACAGTTTGGCGATTGTGGCCATTGCTGCGATGAACATTGGGGTGCATATGGCCCTTCTTTTCACTACGTCCAATGTGTTTTAATTTTTATTCCTAATAACACTTTTGGAGTAAAAGGTTGAAAAATTTCCAAAAGTGATGTTGATTATATGTTTCCCTTATTCACCAACCTGGGATGCTAACCATCTGTGTACATTATCTTTTGGTTATAGCAATGCTGCATAACAAACAACCTAGAAAATAAGTGGTTTAAAGACACAACCACTTCCGTTGTGCTCTTGGACTTATGAATCAGCTGCATGTTGGCTTGACTCTGCTAAGCTGTAGTGGTTCGGTTAGGTTTGCCTCCAAGATGCGAGTTAGCTCTAAATTCATATTTAGATCCAAACTGAAAGACTACACCTTATCAAGGAAGTGAAATTCTCATGTCTATGCATGGGAGCATAAGAGAAAACAAACCTATCCTATAAGGACAGATAGGCCCCTGCTTGGATGTATCTTTATGTCATAGCCCCTAATATTCTTTTGGCCAAAGTGGGTCACATAGTCAAATGCGACATCCATAGGGTGGACAAATGGAAAGGACCAAGAGGATGAATATTTTCTGAATCATAACGTAATATACCACACTATGTTAGTATGACTCTAAAGTCAGCTAAATTTTCCTTATAGAAAATATCACAATTTTCAGGCATGATTACTGTTAGGATCATGTTATTTAATAAAAAAAAATGAAAGAAAACAAAAGAAAACATTATATTTTAGAAACATTTGTTTGTATTTCCCTCAAACTTAGACTCTTTTGATTTCAGGATTTTAATGAGATTTTAAATAGCTTTTTATAACTTCTTTGCATTGCTTTAGTTTGTGACAAAAAATATTAAACAAGTTGTTTGTTAGGTATTTCAAAACATACCACGAGTTGGTCTACTAATTAGTATTACAAAAACAGAAGTGCTGAAGTCTCAAAGATGTGTTATTTATAGAGAATCTAAATTTCATCAGAGTAAACTTGTTTACTATTAACTGTTCTTTGCAAAAAATAGTATATTGTTATAGCTATATTTAATGAGAAACATAAATCACATCTAATGGACCATGCCTCAGATTACCATCAATTTATGATGCTAAAATATGGACTTAGGAATCTATCTTCCTATGACTAGTTCGGTTTGGGTTGGAATATTTATAGATGGGAAGAAAAACTTTATTCCTTTTAAAGCAGCAATAGAAAACCGTATCTTTTTTGGTTCTTTTTAGTTTATAAATATTGAAGTAATAAATACTGATGATTAAAATTTGAAAATGCAAATATACAGACAGGCAAGCATGTTAACCTAAAAATCTCAGCTAATCAAAAAAAAATAATAATTTTGGGGTGAGGAAGATGGAAAATGAGAGAAAAAGAAGTGTATGTATCAGTATTTGATTTAGTGGTATTAGTTCCCCATGTTCAGTAGCTGGTGACACTGGGTGCTTGGGCAGTATATCAAGGGCCAGGCCATGCTGGTTCCCAGATTCTTCAGAGATGTTTTTGACATTTGTGGTCTTAAGAACTAAAATGTGGATGTCTTCAGTTTAATGGAAAATAGTGCACTTTAAAATGAGAATATCATTTATGCTTTTCAATATCCTACTACATTCTCCTAATTTTAGCCTTTTCTTTCATCATAACAAAGAGGGGTAAGATCAGGGTGGCTCAATCTCTTAAGCATCTGCCTTGGGCTCAGGTCCTGATGACACTGTCCTGGGATAGAGCCCAGGCTCCCTCTCACTGGGCTTCCTGTTCAGTGGGGAGTCTGCTTCTTCCTCTCTGTCTACCACTCCTCCTCTCTACCCTGCTCAAGCTCTTGTTCACTTTCTCTCTTTCAAATAAAGTCTTTAACAAAAAACATGGGGAAAAAAAAAAAAAGAAAAAAAGGTCAGCTATTGAACTATTGCAATGCTTCATCCAAAATCTAAAGTGTGTGATTAAGGGGATTCTCCTACTTCTTCCTTCTCCTTTCTTCTCTGTATATGGCCATTTGATCATTGATCTCCTATCATTAGTGACCGAGATGTTTTTCTAGCTTTTTTCTTAGCCTGTGGATAGTTCAGCTAGCTATTTTACATATGTATTCCAGTATTGATCGTGAGAGCCTGGTAGATAGTATCAGCTGGGATCCGAAAGCCAGATTAAGTGCTGCATTTAGAGTAACTCCTTTCTAAACATAGACCATACAAACCTATGAGGGGTTTACTTTGAAAGATAGCTTACTCTCTAATACAAGTGACAGGTGTGAAAAGAGAGTATATTGATGCTGTCCTTTTCCCTTCTTTCTCTCTGGAAAGCAGACTTGGTACTTGGAGAAGAGTTTGGCATATTGAATCCATAAGGAGATAAGTAAAATGTTAGATTAGTTTTAACTGTACAACGCAGTGATTCAACTACTCTGTGCATTATGCTCTGCTCACCACAAGTGTAGCTACACTTTGCCACCATACAACGCTATTACAGTATCATTGACCATATTCCCTAATGTGCCTTTTATTCCGATGACTTACTCCATAACTGGAGGCCTGTAGCTCCCACTACCTCTCACCCATTTTGCCCATCCTCCTCCTTCCTCCCCTCTGGCAATAGATATGGGATATAGAGGGGATTTTTCCACTGACCTGGTAATAAGAAAAAGTCGTTGTTAATCAGAGGTTAGAAGGAAAAAGGCATCTCCCACACTACTACTGTGCATTTAGGACTAGATATACAATGAACAATTTAATTTGAACTGATAATGCTAGTAACAAATTGACTTATAAATTAAATAATGAATTGAATTTATATTACAAATTGTTGAAAGGTGTGAGAAGCATGCAAAAAAAAAAACAGTAAAATGGAGACAGAAGGAAAGAGGAAATATATACAGAAGCTAAGATGGATAAGATGGATGAATAATTTTTCTACAAGAAAAATTCCTATCTATAGTAGTTAGGAAACAGATATGTTATAGTCATATAAAAGAAAATAGGTAACTTATAGAAATTGTGATAAAAAATGAGCTTATTTGATGATAAAAAACATTTTACAAAACAGGTTGCCATAATATCAGTTTGTTCTCTGTACTTATTATGTGATTCTAATTTTTGTTTATTCATTTATTTTTTACACTCCACTTATGAGTGAAATCCTACGGTATTTTTCTTTCTCTGGCAGTTTTTCTTAGCATAATACCCTAAGGTGCGTCCATGTTGTCACAAATGACCTGAGCTCACTCTTTTTTATAGCTGCATAATATTAGCAGGTCAGTGGAAAAAATCTCCTCTGTATCAGATACCTATCACCACTGATAAACTGAGCAAAAATTTAATGGAATAAAGTAAAAAAAATGTTTATCATACTGTTCATACATTGGCAATTTGGTTAAAAAAAAAATTGTTTATCATACTGTTCCCTAGAGTGGCAGTTTGTGTTTGGCTCAGCCAGGCCATTATGATCTCAACTGTGCTTCCCCATGCTTCTTTGATCACCTAGAGATTAGATAGGTTTGGTTGAGATGCCTAAGAAGGCCTCAGAATTGACAATTCATTTCTCCTCCAAGAGTTTTTCTTTATTCAATAGACTAGCCAGAACTTATTCAGTTGGTAGTCAGTGTTTTGAGAGGAAACTGCAGCCCAGCTTCAAGGGGTCAGGAAATTAGACCATACTTTTTCATGGGAAGAACCACAAATGAAGGTACATGAATACAAAAATAATTACAGCTAATTTTCATAAATTATTTCTATTACAACCATCTCTCAGTTTTAAGGAGCTAGCTATAGTAGATCACATTTTGGAATGAGGTTTTTTTTTTTTTAATTCATTTCCTCATTTGTGATCTAAAGTATTTGAATCATATGGAGTTTAATTATAAAATAACCAGATGAAACTCATAACAATTTGGCAGTTCTTATTTAAACACTACTAATTGTTTGATATGTAAATGCTGATTTGTATTTTGCCATATGCTTGAAACACATTATTACATCACTAGTTCTTGGATAATTCAATGCCTGAATACCTTCGTAACTTTAATTAATTTGATCAATCAGTGTGGCGAATAAATAACTTATCACCCTCTAGAAATTTGTAAGACTGCAACCAAGTGGTCCCAAAAAGGATGCCAATGGAATTCACATTTGGTTGTTTCATATACTGTAACTAGCTGAAGGAGCACTTTTACTTCTCTAAGCAACCAGGAAACAGCCATGCATTAGTCAGAGTTCTTCAGAAAACAACAACAACAACAACAAAGCCCAGAACAACAAGATATGTACACCTCGTTTTTGTGATGATGCATAAGAATGACTGTTCCTGGGGCGCCTGGGTGGCTCAGTTGGTTAGGCAACTGCCTTCGGCTCAGGTCATGATCCCGGAGACCCTGGATCGAGTCCCACATTGGGCTCCCTGCTCGGCGGGAAGCCTGCTTCTCCCTCTCTCACTCCCCCTGCTTGTGTTCCCTCTCTGGCTGTGTTTCTCTCTGTCAAATAAATCTTTAAAAAAAAAAAAAAAAAAAAAAAAAAAAGAATGACTGTTCCTACCTTTGCATCCACTAAATCCTTCTAGGGATGGTGAGAAGCCTTATTACTAAACAGTCCCTTTTGCTATCCCCTTCTCTTGCTTCCCACTATATCCACATTCCCTGTTCCTCTTCACTATTATTTGGAAGATGATTGGCAGTGTAATGTTGGTTTGAAGTTTATTTACATTTCAAGTAATGTGTCTCTCTCTTTTTTTTTTTAAAGATTTTATTTATTTGACAGAGAGAAACACAGCCAGAGAGGGAACACAAGCAGGGGGAGTGAGAGAGGGAGAAGCAGGCCTCCTGCCGAGCAGGAAGCCTGATGTGGGACTGGATCCCAGATCTTCTGGATCATGACCTGAGCCGAAGGCAGTCGCTTAACCAACTGAGCCACCCAGGCGCCCCTAGAAATGTATCTCTTTAAGTCATAAGCATTTAGAGGGGAAAAATAACCCATTTTAACTCCATCTTTAAATAAAATAAGATCATTCTTAAATGCAAGAATACTTTTATTTATTAACACCCAATTACTATTTCAAATTGAAACTACCAAAAGATATTTTCAGGAATTAAGGAAAGCATATATGAGTGATAAATTCTTGTGAGCAAACTATAACCTTCACACGGGCCAACCTGAAACAGAAATGCTGGTCATAAAAATAAAAAATAAGAGGATAAGCTTCTACATGTCAAATAGAAAGTTTTCTGGATTATGAAATATTCTGAACCCAATGTGATAGAGGTGTATCTGCGCATGCGCGTGCCTTCACATTTATGCTTACATGCATGCACAGTAGAGGGAATTAATACACAAAATCTCCAGAAAATTAGAAATGTGAGAGACACATGTATATTCATTAGAAAACAAAAAAAACAAAAAATCCTTTTGCAGTATTAAATGCAAACACTTCATTCGAATCATTAAGAGAGGGAATCCCTATGAATCTGATTTTCTTTTCAACATTTCTTTTATTATCACTTTTCTCTGACCTTTACACAATACTGGGATGCAAAAAGAGAAGAAAAAAGGGCGACAAATCAAAATGCTGGTGTCTAACTTTTCTTTAAGCTAACTGTGTAACAAACCAGAGTGCAGGTCAGGTGGTTTCCAGTGCATTTTTTCAATAAAATTGAAGAAGACTTAATCTAGTTGTCAGTTGAGATCATTAAAATGATTTTTGATGATAAATAACCTTGTTGGGTTTCTTTTTTTTTCCTTTTTTTTTCCTTGGCATGTAAATCAGAAGTTTAAAATATTAAGTGACTTTGCTATGAAAAATTATTTTATCTGCATTTAATTATGTTCAAAATTTCTTGGTACTTACTCATTGCAGCATTTAGAAATTATCATCTAAATATATAAACTAATGAGAAAAATATCCAACATCCATTTGCATTAACTGAGTCACTTTCAATTAATCTGAACTTTAGACTTTTACAAATTATCTAAGTGTGTTAAATGTAAAATATTTTTATCAATCAGTTGCTTTCTACTTACAATTATTAGAATGATTACTGAAATCAGAAAAAATTTAAAAATTAGACTTATGAGCACAAAAATCTAAACACATAAAATGTTCCTTTGTATTCATGGCTTTGTTGTGGAGAAATGTGGAACGTAGTCGTACCTTCAGAAATATATATCACATGGAAACAGATCTGTGGTAACAGTAAAATAGAAATATAAGACCAAGGAAATATAGGACCACCTGCTAACATTGGTCTACCTAAATGATTTTCAAGCTCCAGTTTAGCCATAATCTTGTTCTTTAGGTAGTATATGATAGAAGGCCTGGGAGCAGGGGAATTTAAATAGGGTTATACTAATTGAAGGGGAATGGGACAAATATCTATAGATCTGATCTTTCTTATTCTACACCGTTATTCTTAAAACTGAATCACGACTGCCCAGAGCAATCTACACTTTCAGTGACATTCTGATCAAAATTCCACCAACATTCCTCAAAGTGTTGGAACAAACAATCCTAAAATGTATATGGAACCATAAAATACCCTGAATCGCTAAAGAATTGTTGAAGAAAAATAAAGCTGGGGGCATCACGTTACCCGACTTCAGGCTTTATTACAAAGCTGTGATCACCAAGACAGCATGGTACTGGCACAAAAACAGAGAGGTAGACCAATGGAACAGAGTAGAGAGTCCAGATATGGACCCACAAATCTATGGGCAAATCATGTGCGACAAAGCAGGAAAAAATATACAGTGGAAAAAAGTCTCTTTAATAAATGGTGCTGGGAAAATTGGACAGCTACACATAGAAGAATGAAACTAGACCATTCTCTTATACCACATACAAAGACAAACTCGAAATGGATGAAAGACCTCAACGTGAGGCAGGAATCCATCAAAATCCTGGAAGAGAACATAGGCAGTAACCTCTTTGACATTGGCCACAGCAACTTCTTTCAAGACACGCCTCCAAAGGCAAAGGAGACAAAAGAGAAAATGACCTATTGGGGCTTCATCAAAATAAAAAGCTTCTGCACAGCAAAGGAAACAGTCAACAAAACAAAGAGGCAACCCACGGAATGGGAGAGGATATTTGCAAATGACAGTACAGAAATAGGGCTGATATCCAAGATCTATAAAGAACTACTCAAACCCAACATGCAAAAACAAGATGAACACATTAGAAAATGGGCAGGAGACATAAAGAGGCACTTCTCCATAGAAGATACACAAATGGCTAACAGACATATGAAAAAATGTTCATCATCACTAGCTATCAGGGAAATTCAAATCAAACCCACATTGAGATACTACCTTACACCAGTCAGAATGGCCAAAATTAACAAGACAGGAAACAGGATGTGTTTGAGAGGCTGCAGAGAAAGGGGAACCTCTTATACTGTTGGTGGGAATGCAAGTTGGTGGAGCTGCTTTGGAAAACAGTGTGGAGATTCCTTAAAAAATTACAAATAGAGCTACCTCATGACCCTGCAATTGCACTACTGGGTATTTACCCCAAAGATACAGATGTAGTGAAAAGAAGGGCCATATGCACCCCAATGTTCATCGCAGCAATGGCCACAATCGCCAAACTGTGGAAAGAGCCACGGTGCCCATCAACAGATGAATGGATAAAGAAGATGTGGTACATATATACAATGGAATACTATGCCTCTATCAGAAAGGATGAATATCCAACTTTTGTAGCAATATGAATTGGATTGGAAGAGATTATGCTGAGTGAAATAAGCCAAGTAGAGAAAGTCAAGTATTACATGGTTTCACTTACTTGCGGTGCATAAGCGATAATATAGAGGACCATAGGAGAAGGAAAGGAAATGACAAGTAGGGTAATTCTGGGAGAGAAATGAAACTTGAGAGACTTTGGACACAGAAACAAACTGAGGGACTTGGAGGGAAGGGGGTGGGGGGGGATGGGAGAGCTTGGTGGTGGGTACTGAGGGCACATATTGCATGGAGCACTGGGTGTGGGGCATAAACAATGAATCTTGGAACAGTGAAAAAATGAAATAAATTTAAAGTCCAAAAAAATACATGAATAAAAAAAAGAGCTGAATCACAGTTCTGAATACATTACATTTCATGATATTTACATTCTTTGCAAAATATGATGATTTTATGAAACATAACTAAAATACTGCCTTTAAATTGGGAAATTCACACATTTCCTCTTCAGTGTGCTTATAGTCTGTTTTTATAAAACTCTATGCCTGCATTGATTATATTTAAATTTTGTTAAAATTTCAACAAGTATTCCTGTTTATAAACAGTTTAAATAATGTAAAAGTGTAATATCTCAGATACAGTCACCATCTCATGTTTATCTTCAAATTTTCTCCTCAATGATCCATGCTCAAGGAGGTTTATGTGTATCTTTCTCCATTTTAGTGTACATAGACATCCATAATTTGTATAAGTATATGTAAAATTTTATATGTATGCCTTATAAAAAGATAAAGCAAATGTCTCTGTTTTGAAATGCCGGAAATACTGGGTAACATAGGGCAATGTTCTAAAATAATGTTCTGGACTTACAAGAAAAATAGGCTAAGACTCAGTGTTAGTAACAAAGAACACACTGAGAACCCAAGTGCTGAGCTTGTAAGCCAATGCCACAGCAGTCCCTGGTAAGTGAGGAAGGAGTTAACCAAAAGATTCTAAAACATATGCAAAAATAGGAGAAAGGACTGTCCACTTGAGGCAAGAAGTTGAAACTGAGACCCCCACACAAGTATAACCCCTGAATGTAAGGCTCCATGCTTTCTAGTTCAACTGTCTCCATTGAGTCTAGTTTAAAGTCCCATGATTTTTCATTTCTGAGCAAATTTGTGAAGTTCCAAGACTAGATAATATGACTAACCAATCATGATGAAAATGTTAATGGATAAATGAGAATAGATACATATCTATCTATCTATTTTCATTTATATATATTTATATATATCGGGCAAAATGTGTGTATATATATATAAATCCTCATTTATATATATTTATATATATATATCGGGCAAACATCAAAATGTATATATATGTGTATATATATATATGGCAAACTTATCAAAATGTAGGCAAAAAAATAAATTTGAATGATCATATAAAGAAAGTAAATCATTAAAGTCCCTTAATGATTATCTAGGCAACTTTTTAAAAATGTTTTCAGCACTCACATAGTCACACAAAGAAGCATTTGTTTGAGGTTTAACATGAAATCATATGGATAAAATTTGTATAAATACAAATCCATATCGAGTCATAACAGATTACAAAAGACAAAGAAAGAACAATGGAAACTAATTGGTGGCATATACAGTTAGCTACAGTTGTGTCTTCTACACTAGAATGTTTTTTACAAAACAAGTATCTCAAATCAACCTAAGATCAACCTTCAACGTCGTCCTGCCAGCCTGGTTAACTTGAGCAATCTCCTCCTATTTTCTCAAATGTCCTCCTTTAGATGGCTGGTAAACATTTTGGTGATTGCTAAGGTGCCTCGCCATAAGTGCCCTTTTGGTCACTGTAGTCTGATGTCCTTGTCCATAGCCCTTGTTCCCATGGTTATATCCCAAATAGTCATAGCTGCCATAGTCACTATAGTGACTACAATAGACACTATTGCAATTTCTATATCTTTGATCATCACTGTTGTTAAATCCTTGGTTCCAGTTTTGGCCTTGGCCTCACCCACAACCTCTAGTACCACCTGGTCCACCAGCGGCAGTACCTCCTTTTTGTTATTGCTGTTGCAGCCTGTATACCTCTTTGGGTTGTGCAGTTATGATTTCACACTTCTCAGAACCAATTTGATGATATCTGCTTTCTAACTTCATCTGTATATGTGATAAAAACAAAATCTTTCATTTGTTCTCATATACATGGGAAGTTCAGTATTTTTAATCTCTCCAAAGGCTCCAAGATATTCTTCCATTTGTTCTTTAGAAGTATCTGGACTCAATCTACCCACAAAAACCTTTTTGGAAGGTTCTTTCCCTTTGAAATTTTGGTCCTTTTGGGGCCTATCAGTTTGCCATCCAGTTTGTGTTCTTTTAATTCCAAAACCTTATCAATTCTAGCAGCATCTTTGAAAAGCACAAATCCAAATCCTCTTGATCTTCCAGTGACTGCATCTGTTCTAATTGTACAGTTTATAAATCCCCCAAATCAAGACATATATTCAGTAAGATCCATCTTTCTTATAACCCAGCTCAAGCCTCCGATAAACATTTTTCTGTCACCTTTCTGGTTCTGGCTGGGTTGATCTTGGATTCCTCTATTTCTGTGTTGTTGTATTCCTTCATGTCTTCCATGATGGCGGAGTTGTTGTGGGGCTGGAGAGGTTGGGGGGAAGCCCTGGTGCTCATTCCTGGTCACGCAGCAGTGGCCTCAGAGTGTTGTAAGGAGTTTTCTAGGTCTCTAGGTATCTTTTAAACAAAGAATTAGAATAATCTTGCAATTAACTTTTAAGGAACTGAAATACAAGTAACTATTTCCCAAATTGTATTAAGTGATCAAAACTGCAGTGGTAGTAAAGATGACAGATAATTTATTAAATAAGAACAGTAAGAAAATTATAGCCCAATCTCCCTCATGTATGGAAAAGATGGCTAAAATTTTGTCCTTTGAAGAGCTCTGTGCCTGGATTATTGGAGGGATTTTTAATCTGAAGGCACACATAATTATTAAAAAAAAAAGAAAGAAAAGGAACTCAATCCACTGTAAACCTTGTATTGTGGTATATTCCTGTGATGTTGCAACCTTGAACTTTATGTGAACAGAGATGTGGTTATTAGAGAAATTCAGCACCTTCAGCTCCAGAGAAAGTTCCATTAGTTACCCAGCCCAAGCAGTAACTGGCTATAAATATGTTGCTTAAAAAGGAGACACCTTGGGGCCTCTGGGTGGCTCAGTTGGTTGAGCTACTGCCTTCAGCTCAGGTCATGATTCCGGAGACCCGGGATCGAGTCCCACATCGATCAGGAAGCCTGCTTCTCCCTCTCTCACTCCCCCTGCTTGTGTTCCCTCTCTGGCTGTGTTTCTCTCTGTCAAATAAATAAAATCTTTAAAAAAAAAAAAAAGGGCACACCTGAAAAAAATCTACACTGAAAGTTTCTAATATAAATCATCCTTAAAGAATTTTCTTTTGTGAGGTGTTTTAAGAATATAGAGAAAACAACCCCTGTTTTCTTAACAGAATTAGTTTATTTTAAACATGATTTCTAAAGATCAAGATTTCAATGCTTTTTTTCTTTAAAAAAGATTAATAGACTGCTGGAATTGGAGAGGACATTTGGGATATTCTAGTCTAGATGTTTCATGTTACAGATTTGGGATGAGAAGGGTTAAGTGATCTTCCCCATGGTTACATTAACTGACAGAAAAGTTGTAACTAAAACCAGGTTTCCATAGTTTTTCATAGTTTTAGTATCTCCCCTTCTAAGCGCCAATTCTAAAAACTACTTGGTCTAAGAGGATATTGTACCTCTAAAAAATTCCTATAGTGTTCAGTCAAAGGACAGAAAGCAGGGTTATGAGATTGACTGCCACAAGAAGGAAAGGAGTCAGGCAGTATACTCTGTCTGTTCCAGTAGGAATTCGCAGAGCAGTATATTCCCATAAAGTTCATAAAGTGAAAATACTAGAAAGAATCAGAATTCATAGATGGCAGAGATCATGGCTTGTCTCTGGAAGTGGTATTCTGAGATATTTTAAAGACCTATTTGGATCAGTTTTTGGCTGATAAAATTCTTTTTCTTTTTTTTTTTTGAAAATTCTTTTTCAACCAACTATCAATGATTTGTTTTGTATGACATAATAATAAAATGCTTTATTTTTTTAACCAACATTTGTCAAACTTAATATGCTTGGGAATCAGCAGGAAGTTCAAAACAAAACAAAAAACAAAAAACAAAACCAGAGTTCAGGGATCCCAAACTCAAAAGACTGCTTCAGTAGGCTTGTTGGGGAGCCTAAGTATTTGCATTGAGAACAGGTAACTTGAGGTGAACCCAGTGTATTGGTAAGTTTAGCTATTAAGAAAAATGGTTTTAAGACATCTAAACATCTACAGGAGCATTTCTTACCTTTGTTCTTGACTGTTAGTTACGTTTACTTGCCTTTGAGAAACTGCTATAGTCACGCATCGTATGTATACCAAGTCTGACATTGATCAGTGTATTTTATTCATTTTTTTCATCAGTCAAGAAATATTGCGAAATAAATGCATAAGTATGCATTTTTGATTATTAGAACATAATTTGATGTTAGGCAGATTTGGCTTTCAGTCAGAGATTCAAAAACAGATATTCATTCCAAAATGACTCCAAAAATACCTTGCTAATTAGTTTTGCTATGTTAAAGGTTCAGTTAAACTGTGCATCAAATTATGTATCCTAAAATGCATTTTTTTTTCAGAACTGTGTCTCTCTAGGAGATTTAACGTAAGAATCTCCTGCGAAACTGCATTCATAAAATAACATTTTTTGAACGCAGATTCTGATTCTGTAGGTTTGGAGCAGGGCATAAGAATCTGCATTTCCACCATGCTCCCAAGTGATATCATAGTTTGAACCATGCTTGGGAGGATATTTCTTTCACGAAGGTGTGACATCCCTGTATTGTGAATTTATTTACTTATAATGGTATTCTGACAGTAGTATTCTAGCAGAGTCTTGTTCAATCTGTCTATGGGAGTTCATTAAAGGTATATGCTGGAGATATTATTTTGGTGCTGAAAAGTAAAAAAAAAAAATTTCACTGTCTTAGGTAATTTTTTTTTTTCTGCACTCATACATGGAATGTCCTGTCCATTTGTGTCTTCTGCATTTAATTGATCTAAAATAAGATCAAGTCTTCAGCTTGCACTACGCAAAACTGAACTTGTCAGGCTTTGTAATCTTAACCCAATAAATCCTTGATGAGAAATAAGGCAAGGTCAATATCTTTCTGTTAAAACTAAATGCCTCATCAAGTGAAAAAATAACAATATTCATACTTCTGGAACCTCTGATTGAAAGGTCAAAAACAGAGGTTTCGCATTTTGTATACTGTAATAGAATAGTTGAAACATGTTCAGAAAGATATTTTGATTTATCCAATTGAAAGCGCTAAAGAAAACACTGTAGAGATTTATCCTTTCAGGAAGTCTCGAAATAGCTATTACAGACCATTCCATCTTTAAGAAAGTCTTCATACAGATTAGGTCTTGGAAAATACAGAAGCACCACCCATGTGCTGAAGTCAGAATATTATGCACCATTTTCCTAATTTAATATTCCATTTTTCTAATTCAACATTCTGCCTCTTGCTTTTTCTGCCTTTTGCTATATTTCTTATTACCGAAAGAGCAAAAGGAGGTCTATTTTCTGTTCAGTTATTTCCCATCTCCATGAGAAATATCTCAGAGAAGATAATCTAAATTGATATCCACTTTCAAAGAGAAAAAAAATGAAAAATATGACATTGAAGTCTCCATCCTACCTTTTGTGGATTCCTAGAACCCAGAGCTTGGCTCCACAATATAAAAAGTAAATGAAAAAATAGCTGCCATTATATTTCAATTAGAGTTCTGCACCCTTTTGTCCATTCTAAAAACTCTAGTCAGAATTATGATTTGAGCACTGTGTCAATGATTTCCACCTTGCTTCACATTAAAGACTATCGTGAGAAATATATTGATTCTTTCCCAATTGAAGCTGGTAAGTGCCCTGTTGTGCATAGTAATATCCTTTGAAAGAAGGAAAAAACTTCCTCATCTATAAACAGTATAGACATATGGAATCATAGTAATAGAGGAATTAGAGTTAATATTGATATAACACATTCATCGTATTAATTAAAGGAATTCTAGCTTTTTTTTCTTTTCAGGAGAATGAGGCCATTTATACCTGCCTTATATCTCCTCATATGTTATGAGGATGAAATTAGACAATGTGTATAAAATAGGTTGATAAACTAAAAACTTGTGTTTTTTTTTTTTTAAATTGTTTGTTCTATAGCATTACATAGTATAAGGCTGAACAAGGAGGTCTGGAAAGTAGCTCTTGTATTCCCTAGTTCTCCCTCATTAATCTCTCATAGTATCTCAATGTACTCCCACACATGGAACCAAAAGCAAAGATAGAACTAGTTGTACAGAAAGACAGAGCAAGTGAGTAATAAGGAAATGTAGAAGACAAACTTAATAGAAAGTTAAAAAGAAAAATGTTTCAAACTGTTGAAAAAGTAATCCACAGATTATTAACCCATCATACCCATATATCTGTCAAAACTCTGGTGTAGAGAACTACGCCTGGGGCTGGGGTGGGGTGGGATGGGGCAAGAACAAATGCCCTCTACTGCAGGGTTTCCTAATGGGTACAATATACATGAAAGTTGCCAGATTTTGGTTAAAATATAATACATGTCATTTGTGCTGAGACCTTCTCCTCAACTTTGTGAAATTTTCAGATTTCATTTCATCTAGTTATTGACTTATATTAAATGATAACATTTTTCATATCCTGGAATTTATTATTTCTAATTCTCAAAGTAGTTATAGTGCTACAGTTTGTCAGTAATTTTTAGGGAAAGCAACATTTTTAATTGCAATTTTTATTTACCTGGACTTATAAAAAAGTCTGTAGCTTTTCTCTCTTTAACACTTTTAAATTGTTTTTCTACAAATGCTCTGGTTCATATAAAAGAAAAAAAACTTGCAGAATTATATGAATATAGTTCTGGAGAGATCATTAAATTTACTGAGACTGAAAGTTTCAGTGTTCCATAAAATATGCTGAAATGTATTTAGAAATATAGCAAACCCTTTTCGCTTAAATTATAGTCTGTTAATCTTCATTAGAAATGAAGCTCATTTGTAAAAGTAGATTCCTGTTTCCACGTTATTCTCCCCCTCCTCTCACTATATCAGATTGCTTTGAATAGCACTCTTGAATCTCTTTTTACAAGCATTACAGTGACTCTTTGAACACGAAACCTTGAGAAAGCTCTGAAAATTCCTTCCCAGCTTTTCTCCAAATAACTTAATTCTTCACAAGAGAGATGGCCCTGTAGAAAACATACAGCAAAGTTAAAATATGGGCAAGAGAGATTATCATTCAATGCAATTCAGCATCTGCAAAAGTAAGAGCAAGTGCAGTATAACTTTTTTTTCTCATTCCCTTATCCCTCCCAGTCTAGTTCTGACTCATGAAGCAGATGCAGTGTTGATCTTTACACTCCCTTAGAATTCTAATGGTAGGATGCATTACATTTTGGATCAGGATAGATTGATCGCCAAGTCAGAAATTGACTAGTTTTCACAGAATTGACTAGCATAGCCCACAACTGAAAAAAATGAATGTTAGAACCCTACCTTCTGAGTTCAGAAAGCATGAGAGCCATGAGAGCAGAGCCTAATGAAAGGCCCAATTTTAAGAAAATTGTCCTTGCAGTCCTCTCCCACTTGACATGGTTTTGAATTGACGAAGGAGCAGGATAATAAATAGATGGGCTGAAGAGAAGGTCCTATGGCCAACAAGATTAGGAAAGGGAAATGCTAAATGTATATTTTCAAAAAGTGCAGAAAATGGACATTAGCCTATAAGAAGAGGCCTGTAACCTCCAGTGTTAGAGTTTTGGGGGTCAGATTGCACATCTACTTGGCAATTACACATCTGCTGGGACTGCTAGAGTGTGATTCAGTGTTTCGGTCATATTAGGAATGTGTCCGTAGGCCTCCTTTTTAGATGTCAAATTGAGTAAGCTGACTCTTTCAAGTATCCTCTGATTTACTCATATTTGAGGCTTATGTCTGAGCATGAATCAATAAGGCCTGCCGTGCCCTGTACTTATCCATGGTGACACTAAAGACAAGAATACTTAGATCAGTTATGATGACTAATTTAAGAGTGAAATGGGCGGCAACTTAATCTGTTTTATT
The DNA here is from genome assembly GCA_004023965.1 of Spilogale gracilis. Classification (NCBI taxonomy): domain Eukaryota; kingdom Metazoa; phylum Chordata; class Mammalia; order Carnivora; family Mephitidae; genus Spilogale; species Spilogale gracilis. The sequence goes on from PITA01019728.1 coordinate 16,096, forward strand.
TTTGTATTAACACTTTTATAACTAGCAAAAAAGATGATGGCCATTTGATTCATGCTCAAATAAATACTCATACAAAACATACCTTTTATTTAAACCTCCCACTTTTTCTTAGTCTTTTTTTTTTTTTTTAAGATTTTATTTATTTATTTGACAGAGAGAAACACAGCCAGAGAGGGAACACAAGCAGGGGGAGTGAGAGGGAGAAGCAGGTTTCCCGCTGAGCAGGGAGCCTGATGTGGGACTCGATCCCGGGTCTCCGGGACCATGACCTGAGCCGAAGGCAGTCGCTTAACCAACTGAGCCACCCAGGCGCCCCTTTCTTAGTCTTTTCAACAAAGAAATCATTTGGTGGGCAAGAGAGGTGAGTATGAAAGACTGTCACATGCCCCAAACTCCTCCTCTTTTAGACTGCTAGAGACACACATCTGACCTACATTAGTGAAAGAAGAGCTTTGAATTAAATATGAATCCTAGGCTTTATATTAAATTACCTGAAATTTTGAAAGCCACAACAATAAAATTTAACAGCCAAAACTAATTGAAAATGTTAAGACTTCTACTGAGGTATCATTAAGGGAGCCCATGACTCAGGTGGGAGAGTGGGGGTGGGGGATAACTTGAAAAGTCATAGAGGTGACAAGAAAGAAAGAGAGAAAGAAAGAGGTTGATGGAGGGAGAGAGGGAGAGGTGGATAAAAAAGAAGGGAGGGAGGGAAGAAAGGAAGGAAGGAAAGGAAAGAGGATAGGATAGGAAAGGATAGGAAAGGATAGGAAAGGATAGGAAAGGATAGGAAAGGAAAGGAAAGGAAAGGAAAGGAAAGGAAAGGAAAGGAAAGGAAAGGAAAGGAATTTGTTAATGTTTATGTTTCAAAGAATTGAGTGAAATTAAACTATTCACACTATCTTGATTTTCACTATCCCTTATTCAACATTTTGCTTCTTTAAGAGAAGTATTAGACTGTAGTGCTCTGTGTAAACAACATATTGAAGAAGCTAAATGATTTAGATATGTAACATATCATCTCCAAACATTATTTCCCTCATTCTTTTCATTTTATGTTTTCTTTTCATTTCTTTTTTTTTCTTTTCTTTTTTTTTTGGCTATATATACCATGAGGGGTGAGGCAAGAAGTTTGTCTTTGCCTTCAAGAGGCTTACAGTATTGCTAATATTCAGGATAAATCACAAACACAGAGGTGTAGCAATTGCATATACAAAGGTGTGACAATTATGCTGCAAACCCACCCTTCTTTGTCCTGCTTTGTTCTTTTTGCCAGATGGTGCAGTGTGAGGATTTGTCAGTAGAAGGTACTAGAGGTACATGGAAGGGCAAAGGTCCCCGTCTTCTGAATTTTTGTTTCTTGCTTGGCGCACAGTGACTAGTGGCCTGTACCACCTCCAAATGTCCTCCGTCCCCAGTCAGAGCACCCCACAAGTAGCTTCCTGGTGACACAGGCAGATCCTAGCAAATTCCACCAGCAACCCTGAGGGCATCTTCTCAGAGTATTTGGGAAATTCCTCTGAACCTCATCAGCACCCCCACAAGCAGCTTCTACAAGCAGCAGTCAGAACTCAGTGAAGTTCTCTACTATTCAGTGGGCCTTGCCAATACCCTGTATACTACGGTTTGAATCTCACCCTTAGTGGGAACTGAGGAAGCTCTTTCACATTTCTTCCTGCTTTAGATGCTCTGTGTTAGCCCTAGAGGTTGTGGCTTCCTTCTATAATGCTACCTCCATTTTCTTTTGAATGATCTTTTACCCCTTAGTAGTTAGTCTTCGATTATTAGTTAATAATGCAATAATTTTTATATGCCCCTACCGCTTATTTCCCTCATTCTTTTTTTTTTTAAGATTTTATTTATTTATTTGACAGAGAAACACAGCGAGAGAGGGATCACAAGCAGAGGGACTGAGTGGGGGAGAAGCAGGCTTCCCGCTGAGCAGGGAGCCCTATGCGGGACTCCATCCCAGGTCTCCGGGATCATGACCTGAGCCGAAGGCAGTCACTTAACCAACTAAGCCACCCAGGTGCCCCTATTTCCCTCATTCTTAATATGGTAATAATTCTGCTTACCTCACAAGATACATAATAATGCTTGATTAGTCATATTTTGCGAGTAGAGGACCAAGTATGACATTTCTGACTGATCTTCCTAAGTGTCTTAGTCTATCTGAGTTAATATAACAAAATACCCCAAACTGGGTAGCTTATGAAACAGTAAAAATTCATGGTTCACAGTTATGGAGTACAGAAGTCCAAGATCAGGGTCTTATCATGGTGGGTGACAGCCTTCTTCCCAGTTTCAGGCCTTATTATTTGTTTAAGGATTTTATTTATTTGACAAAGAGAAAAATAGCTAGAGAGGGAACACAAGCAGGGGGAGTGAGAGAGGGAGAAACAAGTTTCCTGCAGAGCAGGGCGCCTGATAAGGGGCTTGATCCCAGGACTCGATCCCAGGACTTGATGAGGGGCTCCAACCCAGGACTCCAGGATCATGACCTGAGCTGAAGGCAGACGCTTAATGACTGAGCCACCCAGGAACCCCCAGTTTCAGGCCTCTTATTGCACCCTCCCATGATGGAGGGGACTGAGGTGCTTAGTGGAATCTCTCTATAAGGCACTATCATAAACACTTGAGATTTCACACTCATAACATAAACCCTTCCCAAAGACTTCTGCTCATGTTAGTACCTTTGGGGTTTAGAATCTCAATATGACTTTGAGGAATACAAATATATGGAAATAGAAATAGAAAACAGCTTGATTAACCATATATAAGAATGTGAATCATTTAAATATAAGGTAATAATTCATTGTCTTCAAAATATTCAAAAGCTTATTTTGATGTCATATCCTATTTTTAGGCATAATACCCCCTTGCATATCTAGTTTTAGAAAGGTCTATTGTATTATGTCATGTTAGATGGAATCAAAAGCTACTAGCTTCCAATTATAAGTAAGTCATGGGGATTCATGGATAGCATGGTCACTGTAGTTAGTAACACTGTATCACATATTTGAAATATTGCAAGTTCTCATTATAAGAAAAAAATGTTGCAACCTTGAATGGTGATGGATATTAACTAGACTTCTATTGTGATCATTTTGCAATATATACAAATAACAAATCAAATCAGTATATTATACACCTAAAGCTAATATACTATGTCAGTTATACTGCAGTACTTTTTCTTTTAATGAAAGGCCATAAATTCAGGGCCTGGCATATTTTGAAAGGGATTGCTTTTATCCCAAAAAAGAAAAAAAAAAACTTGAAAAGGCCTGGAATGTACAGGGCTAATCAAATTACAGTTACATAAGATTACTTAGAACAATACACAAATAAAGGTGGTGGATCCCCAGCTGCTGTTCCAGATCACCTCAAAATAGTCACCTTTAAATTTAGAGAGTGACCTATGTACTAAAAAGCTTAAAAATAAGTCAGCTAAACTATATCAATTGTTTAGTTGGGTGATTCATTATCATTCTGCCTACTTCAAAAGTAAATTTCCATGTATGAGCACATACAATTAGTTTTCCTCTCCATTTTCTGATCTAATTCCTATTGATAGTAATTTATTCCTTCAGCTGACATTTTATAAATTACAAAATTCACTCATGATGGGTTGTGGCAACTCTCAAGACCTCAGGTGGGTTGATAATAAATCCCAAAGGATCATATGTTGTTGGAGGAATCAGGTTTAACTTTGATTTGCACTTTACTCTTTCCCATTGCCATCTGGAACACACACACACACACACTCACACACACACTCACACTCACGCTGGACTCTTTTCCTGTGATTAGATATCATACACTGTAGCAGATCCACATTACGAAAGGTCTGTATTGCTACATTATATTACCTAGCCTTTTTAGGGCATTTTCAGCAAATCATCATAATGTCAAGAAGTTCCAAATATTTCTCCCAAGATCACAATTCTATAAAAATTAATAATATTTTCTAACCAGTTATGTTAATCATCTTCTAAAACAATTCTTACACTGTAAGAAGTGATTATGAATATTGCATCTTAGGGGCCATCAGCACAAATCACCTAAATCCAACTTCATATACTTTATTTTATATAGTTATAATTAACTGTACTTATTGTCTTAATTTTGAGTTTTTGTGGTTATTATATCCACCAATAATTGGTAAGAATCAATGAGACTTTATAGCATACCCTACATCATATTATATACTACATGCTATACAAAATGAAGAAAATTATCCACTTCCTATAAATATTTCCTAATCTGCAGATGCTTCATCTTTAAGATTCTCCAGTTGGTTAGAGTAAACCAAATGTTTTATATTCTATTTTACATAAGAACTATAATCTATAATTTCTTCACCTGTTTAGCAGCTCTTATGTTGTTATTTTGTATCTAATTAGAATACTTTGACAATCAGAATAAAAATCTCAGTATTCATATGTTTTAGCATGAGTAGTCTGTTGGCATTTTTAAAATTCTAAATAAATAATAAAAAAGAAATTAAAAATTAAAATTACATCAAAAGCATAATGGATTAGATGCCTTCATTATTTCTCCGAATATACATAGAAAAAAGTTATATGAAAAATATTGCTGAAAATACTTCTGGTGATTAATTTCAATCTATAAATTTCTGTTTTTACTTCCATTTTATTTCTAGAGCAGTCAGATACACAATATAGCTCATTTTTCTGAGCTAAGCAAAGATCCATTATAACCACCTTTTACTTTTGTTTTATTATCATTTCACAGTTCTGATTGGTACTCAACTTTTCTGTCATTTCAAGGATTAGGTGACTGGTTATTAAAATTTTTAAAACATTACTCTAAGTTATAATGTAAAAACTCTTGAAATCTTCAGTGTGTTTTAAGTATTTTTTAAAAAATGCCATGCCAATGAGAATTATGATGATGAAATGTTTGGCTTGCATCTCAATCTCATGTCCTAATGGATATGAGAATTTAATGGAGCTGGTGGAGCTTATGCAGTTTCAGCTGGCACTAGGGGAAAAATTGCAAAAAGTTACAGTGGGTTGAAATTGCTTGGCAGAAACATTCACTTGTAGGTCCAAAAGCATAATGTTTACTATTTTACAAGCTACATTTTGGAAACATACTTAACTGACACTTACATGGAATATTTCAGATATTACAGCAGATGAACCCTTTATGAATGATAATCTGTTTAGAATCAAGTGCTGACAAATACCTTGCCTAGAAGAGCCTTGCTCTTCATTTCTGTATGCTAGGCCAACTTTAAAACACATTGTTACTGGCATGCCTGCAAAAGCAATTGAAAAGAATGGAAGCACTTATAAAAATCACCTGGCAGGAAACATTTTATTGCATTTTTACAATTCGGCACTTAAAATACACATTATGAATAAGGAGATAAATGCAATGTTAATTGATTTTGCTATTTTTCTATGTACCAGGGCCTGGGATGGAGAATATGTTTAGCAATTTGTTTTAAATATGCAAATTAAGAAAGTAATACAAATTTTTTTTTAATATTTTATTTATTTGAGAGAGAGAGAGCACAAGTGGGGTGAGGGGCAGAGGGAGAAGCTGACTCCCTGCTAAGCAGGGGGCCCAATGTGGGGCTCAATCCTGGAACTTAAGAATTATGATTTGAGCTGAAGGCAGATGTGTAAGGGACTACGCCACACAGGCACCCCAAAAACTACAAATTCTTTCTTAAAATAATGAACGTCTGGGTGCCTGGGTGGCACTGTCGTTAAGCATCTGCCTTTGTCTCAGGTCATGATCCCAGAGTCCTGGAACTGAGCCCTGCATCAGGCTCCCTATTCCTTGGGAAGCCTGCCTCTCCCTCTCTAACCCCCCCTGCTGTGTTCCCTCTCTGGCTGTGTTTCTCTCTGTCAAATAAATAAATAAAGTTTATGAACATCATGATTTTTAACTCCAAAAGTGGCTATAAGAAGATTGTAACAATTTACTGCTATGGTCAAAATATGCCTTAAAGAAATTTTGATATTTGGGAAAAGAAAAATAAGCATTGAAAGCAAGATTATCAATGAATAACAAAGCATTTCTGCCTGAAGACATGTATTTACACAGAAAAGTTTGAGACGAACAGGCCCAAATTAAAAATCATGTAGCACTGTGGGATGACCTATGTATATTACTTTCTCTTTCTGAATGTCAGGTTGCCCTTCTCCAAGTTGAAGAAAATACTAGTTGGTATATTGATCATTCTGTGATTTAAATGATAGAGGATATATAAAGCATGATACCCACAGAAACATATACTATAGTATTATAATCTTTTCAAATGTTCATTCTTTCTCCTTTTTTTTTTTTTTTTTTGTTCTTTGGATGAAGGTGGTTATAAGTAATACAGTAGTACAGGTATGAGAAAGATTTTTTTTTCCAAGTTAAAAGCTGTACTTGCATGACTAAGGTAGGGCCATCATAAGTTGTCAGAATTAAATATCTGTGCAAATGTCCAGTAATAGAATGAGGGATTTTAATAAAACATCTCTCAAGGAATGCGAAAACAAAACAAAACAAATAATCAGTAAGATTATATTGTTGGGAGACCGTTCTCCATGGATCACTTGCATTTCCAAATATTTTGTGACGGAAGACACTGGCTAATTTCTGCACTAGTTTTTCAAGGATATTTGTATAGCAAACAGCTTTGAAAGACGTAGTGTATCCTAGGAAAAAAGGGAGGCATATATATAGCCTTGAAAGATAGAAATAGTGTTTCCTTCTGAAACCATAGACATGTAAAGCTTGTTACAGAACATTGGCAACAAGTGTGTTGTTTTATGGTTGAATTCATCATTCCAACCTTAGATCAATTTGGAGGTAGCAATGCAAATTCTCATCCTAGTTGGAGTAAGGGAACTTTCTTTACCCTCTGACAGAGTCTTCCTTGAGACAGATAAACTCACACAGAAAACAAAAAAAAAGATTGACTGGAATTTGGGCTTTTACCTGAGTTGGATTTACAGTGCTAATAAAGGAAACCCACTAGAGAGCACAAAAAAAGGGCGAAGAAATCTAATAAATTATATTGCCCCTTATGTTGAAAGTAGATAAAAACTTAAGAGATACAGTCTTGAGAATGAAGCAGCAGATGCCCCATATTAAAAAGACTCCTTAAAAATTGTTGCCATTCTGTGAGTCAAGCAGAAATCAGCCAAATGAAACAAATCCCATACCTCCAGCCTGACAGCATGTGGCAATGGCTTCTTAGTAAAGGAGTTCCCAAAGCCAAATAAATGTTATTGGCAGTGACAACTATGCCATATGATATAAAGTTTTGGGTAGACAAAAATAGTACAAGCTCATTTGGTTGAACCACAAGCAATTGCCATGATATTGGAAACCAGAAGTCAAGGAATCTTATTAAATGGAAAAGAGTCAATCTTGTCCTCTTATCTTTAAGAAGATAGAGAAAAGGAGTAAGAATGAATGCATTCAGAAGAGGTGGTACTGAGGTTTCATTGTCTGCAAGGGGGACCAACGTAATATGAACTCATCCATCTGAGTAAGCTAGGGAACTTCAGAAAGGGAAGGGACCCAAGTTTTTATGAATCTGTTGGTTGCAGGTGTCCAAATCGCCAACCTATTCAGTCTTGAGGAAGGACGAGCCCAGATTAACTGATGAAGTGGCAAAGGTGGTCAGCATGAGCTTGTGGGTGCTGGCCTTTGGGACAACTCAATTTATAGTTTTAACCACCTCTAGTGCTGAATGTGTACCGGTACGGATGTTTTCCTTGCCTTCTCTCTTAAAGTATTAAATGATAGGATTCTTTTGATCAGGAAGAACTCATGCATGAAAGTGCTAATGGGACATACAAATAGCTCCACAATTTATCTTCCACCTCACCTCAGGAAGTCCAACAAAGGCAGTATAGAATCCCAGGAGGGAGAAGGGAAAATCACAGCTTTGGGTTAGAACTTAAATGTTACAGATGTAGTAAAATAACATGGTATCTCAATATGAAAGCCCTGTATCACTGGCAAAAAGCCAGATGGAGATAGAAGTTTATGGGGGATTATCAACAGTTAATTTCAATTTTGGTTCTTTAGTCCCTGTTTTTTGAGGTATTACTGCTATAACGGAATACATTGCACACACTGGTGATACTTGTATGCTATTTTGGACCTTCCCAACTCCTTCTTTTCTGACCTACTGGCACCTAAAGGCTATGATTAATTAACATTTGTGTGGCATGGCCTCCAGTATACATTTGCAGTACTCTCCCAAGAATATTTAAGCCCCTGCCATTTGCCTCCAGTACCTAGGTCAGGATTTAGTGTAAGCACCTCTATCCTCAGGTGTTCTAAGATTTCACTAAATAAACGATGCCTTATTGCTTGGTAAGGCAGAAAAGCCCAAATCAAACACCCTGACTGCACTATTTCACCTCCCTTAGCAGAGCTAGCAGAAAATACCTTATAAACTTCAGGAGGTTGTTCACCAGCTAAAGTTTCTTGGGACTATGTGGGCTTATCACAATGTTAATTCCTTTGATAATCAGAAAAAAAAATGTCTCTTCAGACCCCATCATTTAAAAAGGACCTTATTGGATACCTAAAGGTAGTATGTATTTACTTAGGCATCTACCTGATCCTCTATATCATTGAAATCCAAATCAGTATCTACTGATGAAGCCCAAATCCAGGCTCTGCTATAATCAGTTCAGCAAGATGAGACAGATTCTATTTTGAGAGACCCACAAACCCAATATAATCCCATACATGTAAAATGCAAAAAAAATCAAAATTTAATTATAATTTTAGATTTGTATACATAATTGGTAGACTTATAAGGAAAAGTAAGGAAATAATTTATGAAAGTGACTTTTACCACAGTAATTTTTTATATTTTAATTATTTGAATGATTTCTATATGAACTGATCTCAGGTAAGCAAAAATTATATGTTCAAAGGAGTGCAAAGGGGCTTCATAGAACCTGTCATGTCCTGATTCTTTCCTTTTGCAATTTTTATTACATGCCATTTTCGCTTTGCTTGCATTCTAGCTTGGGAGAAATGTTTTGGAGTCTGGAAAGCTGAGAACAAGCAAAGTTTTGGGTATGGCCCAAACTGCTGCTAATGTTATTATTATTTTTTTTTATTCCAGGCAAATCTGCAATGCTGGTTTCCTAGTTATAGTTGAGATAATATTTCTGATCACTGTAGTACTATTAACTTTTGTAGGACATGATATATGCCTTAGGAGCAATAATTAGTGTTGATATTCTGAACCATATTTTTGATCATCCCCAAATGAGTACTTTAAAAGTGCTGGCTGGCAAAAGGAAAAAATCCATGGTGTTTTCTGACCTATTTCCTATATAAGATAAATAACTAAATACCAGCAAGAGAGATGCCTGCTGCGTGACTGCACATGGAAGAGACTTGAAAAAGAATTCCAAACTGAAAGCTATATATATATATAACATCCAGTGTTACATTAGTTTCAGGTGTACAAACAGTGATTCAACAATTCTTAACATTACTCAGTACTCATCAAGATAAGTGTACTTTTTACCTCTTGTACCCATCCCCTCACCCATCTCTCCTCTGGCAACCACTAGTTTGTTCCTTGTATTTAAGAATCTTGTGTTGTTATTTTTTGCCTCCTTTTTTTCTTTGTTCATTTCTTTCTTAAATTGCACATATGAATGAAATCAAATGTTACTTATCTTTCTATTTTTGACTTACTTCACTTGGCATTATACCCTATAGGTCCATCCATGTTGTTGCAAATGGCAAGATCTCATTCTTTTTCATGGCTGACTCATATTTCATCTCATATATTCATATATCCCCAATGCATCCATTCATCTATTGATGGACACTTGAGTTGCTTCCATATCTTGGCTATTGTGAGCAGCAGTGCAATACACATAGAAGTGCATATATACTTTCCAATTAGTGTTTTTATGTTCTTGGGTAAATACCTAGCAGTGGAATTACTGGGTCATACGATAAATCTATTTTTAATTTTTTCAGGAATCTCCATGCTGTTTTCCACCATGGAAATTGCCACCAACAGGGCATGAGGGTTCCTTTTTCTCTCTGTCCTTGCTAACACATGTCTGTTTGATACTGGCCAATTTGACAGGTGTGAGGTGATATCTCATTGTGGTTTTGACTTGCATTTTCCTGAGGACAAGTGATTTTGAGCATCTTTTCAGGTGTCTGTTGGCCATCTTCATTGGATAAATGTTTATCCAGGTCTTCTGCCTATTTTTCAATCAGATTATTTGTTTTTTGGCTATTGAGTTAAATAAGTTCTTTATATATTTTAGATGTTAACTCTTCATTGAATATGTCATTTGCAAATATCTTCTCCCATTCAGTAGATTGCTTTTTTATTTTGTTGTTAATTTTTTTGGTTATGCAAAAAGCATTTATTTTTGTGTGGTTCCAATAGTTTAATTTTGTTCTCATTTCTTTTGCTTTAGTAGACATCTAGAAAACTGTTTCTATGGCCAATGTCAGAAAAAAAAAATGCTACCTATTTTTCCTTTTAGGATTTTCATGGCTTCAGCTTTCACATTTAGGTTTTTAACACATGTTGAGTTTATTTTTTGTGAATGGTATAAGAAAGTGATCCAGTTTCATTCTTTGGCACATAGCTGTCCAGTTTTCCCAGAACCATTTGTAGAAGAGACTGTCTTTTCCCCAATGCATATTCTTATCTCCTTAGTTGGAGATTAGTTGACCATATATTAGTGGGTTTTTTTCTGGGCTCACTATTCTGTTGATCGTTGTGTCTATTTTTGTGCCAGTGCTGTTTTGATTACCACAGCCTTGTAATATAACTTGAACTCTGGGATTGTGATACCTCTAGCTTTGTCATTTTCTCATGATTGCTTTGGCTATTTGGGGTCTGTGAGATTCCATACAAATTTTAGGATTATTCTAGTTCTGTGAAAAATGTTTGTATTTTGATAGGAATTGCAAATTAATTATTTTAAATGCGTAATTAGAATACCACATTTATCCTTAAAAAACTATTCTCAGATATCCTTCCATGATATATATATATATATGTATATATATCTTTCAAAATATAATGTCTTTGTCTTTCAAAACTAAATATAGAAAGACACCTGGGTAACAGTTAAGTGTCTGCCTTTGGCTCAGGTCATGATCCAAGGATTCTGGGATACAGCCTTGCATTGAGCTCCTCCTCTCCTTCTACCTCTGCTTTCTACCTCTGCTTCTCCCTCTGTCTCTTTCTCTGTCTCTCATACATAAATAAATTAAATCTTTAAAAAAAAGAACTAGAGGCAATAAAATTGAGAATAATGATAATTGAGTGGAAAGAAGGAACTTGTTCCTTCACAAATTACTTGAGAAGAGACAAATGGATTTTAGAGATCATATTATTTTCTGATTTCTTAAGCTATTTGTGTTTTTCAAAAAATTTTCTTTATTACTATATAAATGGAAAAGTTTATACATGTTTAGAATCTGCATCAAAATATCCATTCTTTTAAATGAAATCTATTTCCTCAAAAAAGTCTGTCCTTAAGATAGAGAAAAATGTGATAAATTATTATTACAAATTATTTAAATTTCAAAATTAGGTAACTAAATTTGTTTAATAGCACCAATTTCTCAGAACAGTGCCTTTCTTTTTTAGTGTCAAGATTTTGCAGTTTTCACAACTCTACCAAAATATTGATATCTTAGGTATTTAAACATACTACCTACTCTGGTGTCAGAAAAGACAAAAGGGAAATTTATGATAAGGACCATTTTATACTGTTATTAAAAGTAGTCACTGATCCCAATTGAAGTAGGTAAAAATATTAAGCCAATAAAGAACATAGAATTATTTAGTGCAGTGGTTTTTCAAATATTACTGTGTGTATGGTTCATCTGCCAACCTTAAGAAAATGGAGATTCTAATTTAGTAGGTCTGCAGGAGGCCTGGCATTTTACATTCTAAGGAGCTGCCAAGTAATGTGAGTGCTGCTGGCATGCACACACACACACACACACACACACACAAACACACACACTCCCCTTATCATTTTCTAGGAAATGACAAATACATTGAGTGATTTTTTTTTTTTTTTTTTTTTTTTCAAAATGAAGGTACACATTAGGGCCACTGGAGTTCATTGCACAAGCCCTCATCCGATGAAGTGGTTTGTTAGCCAGCCTGGGAAAGTCCCCAAATAGAAGACTTAAGGACCTCCAAGAAATGATTCTCATGCCAAATTCAGATCCATTTTAAGTTTCAATGCGGTGTGTTGTGTTTTCTTTTGTTTTTAAAACTGTGCCTGCTGCGGTGAACTGCCATTAGCCCAAAGCTGCAATTAGTTTCAGCAGTGGTGCTTCCTGTCAATGGTAGAGTTATTACAAGTTACATGGTTTTTAAAAGGAGGAACAAAAGTGTAAAGAAATAAGGTATTCAAATGTAGAGATTAGTTGTTTAAGCATTTGCATTTTTAAAAATGAGCAATAGATGTGATTGTCAATTGACACTAAAATCAGATCTTCCTCAATACTCCCCTAAAAGCTGGCTTTCTATTCAACTGTCAAAGAGATGAATTTTGTTGGGCTGAGAATTGATTTTTGGAAACCCAGTAGTCTTACTTTATAAAATAATTTTCTTGAAAAGTTCAAATGTTAGAATGATGAAACCTATTTAACAATGGTTAGTACTTCCATTCACGATCCTTTGTTGTTTAAATAATGCAAAGCTGAAATTCAGGTATTAATACTTTTCATTACTGATATATACTGTATGTAAATGATCTTAAATTTTCAAAGGCATGCTTTCTATTTTGAAGTATAGGAATTCAATTTGTCCTTTTCACTTGTTTATTTTTCTGATAGCACTTAGTATATTGCTGTAGACATTGTGGGTGCTCAGTAAATGATTATGGACCTACTGAGAGTTTAAGTCCAAATTTCATGACTGATCTATTATAAATCTGGAATTCTACTGCTTGGTTTTCACATGGTTTTAATGCCTAAGGGAGTATGAAAAGAAACAGCTGCATCTCTATTATGACACAACCAGTTGCTGAAATGATTGGACAGGTGGTTGATGGACCCAGTGGCAATTCTGGAACAAGTGTTAAGGCTTAAATTATGTTAGGTCACTTTTCCAAGCTTGATGTTCCCCATTTGGTACAAGCATCTGAGAATGTTATTTTGTCATAAAGTGTATGATGTGCTAAAGTCATTCACTATAGATGGATTTCATGTTAATGTATTTTGGTTGAACGAAGAACTCAATTTGCATGCTCCATCCATTTTTTTCATTTTTCTTATTATCCACTATTCCTTACCTCCAACTTTTTCGGCTCTAAATGCAAACTTTTATCATATTCAACCTTATATAGATGCTATAGATATGTGCTGTGCATATTCTACATAGTTTATAGACTGCATAGAATACTGTATAAACTGTTTCTTATATCCTGTCTCTCTCTGTACATACACTGTAAATAAGATGCTGTAAATAAGTGACACGTTTTCAGTCCTAGTCTGTGTTCGTTTATTTTTTGTCATAATTGAAAAGTTGATAATGTTCAGTCATATCATAGTAAATACCATGCAAACTGGACCACATAGTCAAAATTATTTTTTTCCAGATATGATAAATATTATTTTTATAAAAATGTTTATGGTGGAAAACATTAAAACTCAGAAATAATTATGTGAAGAATACAAAAATCTGCTTTTCTACTGCGTTTTGATAGGCTTTGTTAGGGGGTTATTTTTCTCTCCTTTTGTGCCTCCTCTCTGAGATAGGTAAGCATAGATACTAAAAATTCACTTTTGTTTTGGGCTCTACTTTCTATATAAATTCTTGAATCACAGTATCCATTTTAGTATGGCAAAGGGATTATGTGTAGGATTTTCTACATGATATTTTCTCAAGTGAATGAGGTATGGGTTATGTAAGTCATATTTGTACTTGAGCCTTTCAGTTATTCACATGTTATTACTCCTTAGCTTATACAGTAGATATTTTAGGTATTTAAAATTTTGAATTTTGTTGACATAATAAATACTTATAAATTTATTTCCAGGTAAGTTGAGTCATTTCATAATCACATTAACATTTAATTAGAATGCCTCTTTCAACTCAATGATGATACCATCAGCTTGTTTTCTTATTTTTATTTATTTTAAGTGTGTGATAATTCTTTAGTTATGGTTCTCTATTGGATTATTTAGAATAATTTACACTATTAACATTCCCTAATATTTGACATGTCTACAACATTGTTATGAAAAATATTATACTTTTTATTAATTTCATTAGTTAGAATACCTTGAATAGTTCATACTATATTTTGCCCACAGTTTCATTTTGCATATGTATGTGTGTGTTTTAATTTGGTATATAACAATTTTTTTTAAAGATTTTATTTATTTGACAGAGAAACACAGGCAGAGAGGGAACACAAGCAGGGGGAGTGAGAGAGGGAGAAGCAGGCTTCGCACCGAGCAGGCAGCCCGATGTGGGGCTCGATCCCGGGTCTCCAGGATCATGACCTGAGCTGAAGGCAGTCGCCCAACCAACTGAGCCACCCAGGCGCCACGGTATATAAAAATTTTAAATGCTTATTTGCTGAAGTCTAGTGAACTTTATGTTTTTCACTTCTTTTTTTTTTTAAGGTTTTATTTATTTGAGAGTTCCCGTGTAAGAGAGACAACATGAGCAACATGAGCGGGGAGAAGGGCAGAGGGAGAGGGAGAAGCAGACTCCGACTGTGCAGGGAGCTGGATCAGGGAGGGGCTCAGTCCTAGGACCCTAGGATCATGACCTGAGCCAAAGGCAGAAATTTAACCAGGTGCCCCTCTTTTGTTGTTTATAAGCTTAGAAACACAATTCCCAGACAATATCAGGAAACTATTCACTACTGATTAATTCCAATTTCCTTTTTTATATTTAATCATTAACTTTAACTAGAATTTGGAGGAGGTAAGGATCTTTCTTTTTTTTCTGAAATAGTCACAATAATTACATTTATTGAATGATCCATTATTTATTATCCAAATATACTCCTTATGTTTATTTTTAATAATTTTAATTTTATTATTATTTATATATTATTTATTTTTAATAATTTTAATAATTTTTAATTTAATATTCGATTAGTTTCAGGTGTACAACACAGTAATTTGGCATTTATATACATTACAAAATGATCACAGTATGTGTAGTTGCCATCTGTCTTCATAAAAATCTATTAAAATATTTTTTTTACTGTATTCCCTATGCCTACTTTACATCCTTGTGGTTTATTTATTGTGTAATTGGAAACGTAGACCTCTTAATCCCTTTCACTTATTTAGTCCATCCCTTTACCCCCCCACCTTCTGGCAATATCAGTTTGTTCTCTCTGTTTATGAGTCTGCTTGTTTTGGTTTGTTTTTTTTTTTTAATTCCAAATATAAGTAAAATCATATGGTATTGTCTTTCTCTATCTGACTTATTTCCCTTATCATTATACCCTTTAGGTCTTTATATGTTGTCACAGATGGCAAGATTTTGCACTCTTTTATGATTGAGTAATGTTCTGTTGTGTGTGTGTGTATATATATATACAACATCTTCCTCCTCCATTCATCTATCTTTGGATGTTTAAGCTGCTTCTGGATTTTGACTGCTGTAAATAATTCTGCAGTAAATGTGGAGGTATAGATATCTTTTCAAATTAATATTTTTGTTTTCTTTCGTTAAATACCAAGAAGTGGTAGTACTGGATCATATGGTATTTCAACTTTTAATTTTTTGAGAAACCTCCGTGCTATTCTCCACAGTGACTGCACCAATTTATATTTCCTCTAATTGTGCACCAGAGTTTCTTCTTTTCAACATCTTCACCAACACCTGATGTTTCTTGTCTTGATACTAGTCATTCTGACAGGTGTGAAGTGATATCTCATTGTGGTTTTGATTTGCATTTCCCTGATGATGAGTAATATTGAACGTCTCTTCATGTGTTGACCATCTGCCTGTCCTTATGGAAAAATGTCTGTCCAGTTCCTCTGCTCATTTTTAACTTGACTTTTTTTTGGCATTGAGGTATATGAGTCATTTATATATTTTAGATTAACATCTTATTGGATGATGATTTGCAAATATATTTTCCCATTTAGTAGGCTGTCTTTTTATTTTGTTTGTGGCTTCCTTTACTATGGAAAATTTTTGTTTTCATATAGTCCTGATAGTTTATTTTTGCTTTTGTTTCCCTTGCCTCAGGAGACAGCCATAAACATATCATAAAACTGATGTTCAAGAGTTTATTGCCTGTTTTTGTTTAGGAGTATTATAATTTTAGGTCTTAATCCATTTTGAGTTTACTTTTGTGTATGGTATAGGAAAATAGTCTAGTTTCATTCTTTTGCATGCAGCTGTCCAATTCTTTTAAAAATTCATTCATGTACCTTTCCAGTTATGATGGAGTAGCTCAATATAATATAAAAGCCAAAGAATTATATACAAAGGCTCTTTTGAGACATTCCACATAATATTATATAATCTTTGTGAGAAGGATAAGCACAGGAATTTAACTCCACATTCAACTCAGCTCTGTCTTGCAGGATATTGTCAAAATCTTACAGCAGAGAAGTAGAGTCCAAGCGAGAAAAGAAAAAAATATATATGTAATCAACAGAAATGGAATTATATAGTCTGAAGACACTTTTGGAAACCCACTGCAGCCCTGAGACAAGAACAGGAAAAAAAAATAGCTCTAATCTGTGGAAGAGCAAGAAGAGGTATTACTTCCAGTATTGCAACTGGAGGAAGAGCAGCATAGTAGCCTGTATAATGGCCTCAAAATTGCCCATATCCTAATCCCAGAAACCATGATATATTACCTTTCATGGTATAAGAGACTTTGGCAATGTTATTAAGTTAATCTTATAATAGGGAGATTATCTTGTACTATCTGGGTAGGTCACATATAGCAAAGATAATTGTTCAGAATCAGATAAAGAGATGTAATGACATGTCTAAAGGAAAAAAAAATAGTGTACTATGAATATAGAGTAAAAATCTACAAGCCAGTGAATGCACAAGACCTTTAGTACCTACAGAAGGCAAAGATTCCCCCCATAGTATTCAAAGGAACATAGCACTCTTGACACCTTGATTTGAGCCCAGAGGATCCATTCTGGAATACGTCCCCCAGAACTTTAACATCATAAATTATGTTGTTTTAAGCCATTAAATCTATGATAATTTTTATAGGAGCAGTAGGAAACTAATACAGAATTACAAACCATTTCTAAAATACAATTTTATGGACAGTTACTCTAGAGAATCCAGGAAACCATATGATCACAATACATATTTCATTGAATGGTCCAAGCACAAAAGTCAGAATAAGGAACTGTGATATGATATATCAGAGAATTCTCCATCTACCTACCCCTACCATCAAGCCAACAAGCATCAGATAAAAATAACAAGGAGAACTGCAACAAGATTTTCTTTGGAGAATAGGTAAAGGGGGGGCATGTATGGAGAAAATGTTAAACAGGGTCCAGTGACTAAAAAAGATAAACACAGAAATGAAAGCTGAAAGACTAAAAAGGTAAAGTAATTAAAAAGTAAAAAGAAAGATAGATATATCATGAATATTAGGAATGGGACACAAGATCATTCTTACAGAACTATAGACACCGCAGCTAAGAACTATAGACACTGCAGCTATTAAAAGGATAAGAAGGTAAAATTATATACAACTATTCACTCATAAATTCAACAATTTAGAAGTAATGCATCAATTCCTTCAAAGCTACAGGCTAATGTAACTAAGTCAAAATGAAATAGATAATAAAAGTCTTACAATCTCATTAAGTAAACAAAATTTGTAATTAAAAAAATTCTGTAAATTACATCTCAGACAGCTTCACTATATTCACTAATTTCTAAAAGTTTAAGAATTAACAGCAATTCAGCACAATCTCTTTCAAAATATAGAAGGGAATAAAAAGTTTCACAACTCCCCCTTTTTTTTTTAAAGATTTTATTTTTTTGACAGCAAGAAACACAGCCAGAGAGGGAACACAAGCAGGGGGGGTGAGAAAGGGAGAAGCAGGCTTCCCGCCTAGCAGGGAGCCAGATGTAGGGCTTGATCCCGGGTCTCCGGGATCATGACCTGAGCCAAAGGCAGTCGCTTAACCAACTGAGCCACCCAGGTGCCCCAACACAACTCATTTTTGAGGCCAGCATTGCCCTTGTGTCAAAATCAGACCAAAACATAACAGTAAAAGAAAAATATCTATCATGAAATTAAACACAAATGTTTTTAGGAAAAAAAATAGCAAATTGAATCCACAATTGTATAAAAATTATATATAATAATAAATAAAATTTATTCCATGTATGAAAATCTTGTTCAATATTTGAAACCAGTCAAGTAATCTACCTGTCAATAGACTAAGGAATAAAAAATAGCATAATCCTATCAATGCAGAAAAATCAATTTATGTTAAAAACTAACAACAAATTTGACATAGAGGGATAAAATTAAAAAATAAAATAGAAATAAAGGAAAATTCTTCAACTTGATACAATCACCCATTTTTTTAAAAGCAATTGCTAACTAACATTGTACTTAATGGTGAAGGACTGATCATCTACCTTCTCAGTTTGAGAACAAATATCTGTTATTGTGATTCTTAAATCAATTTTCCCTGGATGCTCTAGTCAGTATTTTAAGGCAAGAAAAAGAAACAAAATGCCCATAGATTGAAAAGGAAGACACAAAACTCACTCTCTCTCTCTCTCTCTCTCTACGTGTTAATTTGCAGATGACATTATGGTTTATCTAGAATATTATAAAGAATCTCTCAAAGTCTCTGAGAAGTAATAAATTTGTTCAGGAAGTTCATAAGATACGAGATCATTTAAAAAATCACGTTTCTATATACTAACAACAAATGTTTTATTTTTTTTTAGATTTTATTTAATTTCAAGTTAGTTAATATATAGTGTATTATTAGTTTCAGGGGTAAAATTTAGTGATTCATCAGTTGCATGTAACACCCAGTCCTCATTATATCAAGTGCCCTCCTTAGTACCCATCGCCCATTATCCCATCTACCTCCCCTCCAGCAACCTTCAGTTTGTTCCTTGTAGTTAAGGGTCACTTATGGTTTGCCTATCTCTCTGTTTTCATCTTATTTTTCCTTCACTTCCACTATATTTATCTGATATATTCCAAAATCAGCATGTGAAACTTTGAAACAGGACATTTGCAAAGCCTTACATTATTTCTTATAAAGTATTAATTTACCACAATAGTTTTAACATAAGCCCACAAATTCTTTGATATTCTTCTTTCTAGAGACAAAACTTAAATTCTCATATTTCTTATTGAGGATGGACTGGACAGGATCTCTTTGTTCTAATGAGAGTCTGGAAGGGGAAATAATGGCTATAGTAAGGAAACTTGGCAGGGATGTTCCCTTAACTCAAAAGGAAGGTTCATATCATCAGTGATAATTCATATTGCTGTTATGTTCCCACTTGCATGATACAAAGAGAAAGACATTTACCTCTGTGGTACTTTGCCTCAAATCCATAACCCTAGTCTAATGAAAAAATATCAGGCAGTCCCCAAATGAGGGACATTTTAAAAATACCTGATCAGTGTATCTCTAATATATAAAGATCGTGGAAAACAAAGAAACACTGACAAATTATTATCCATATATGTAAAAGGAAGTTAGTGGAAAGAAAAGTGACTAAATTATATATATAATATATGTGTGTGTGCGTGCGCATGCGTGTGTGTGTGTATGCACACATTTGTCTCATATATATAAGTGGCTAAATTAAATATATATACATGTATGTGTATATATATATATATATATATATATATATATAGAGAGAGAGAGAGAGAGAGAGAGTTTGGCTAATAACACTGTATCAGTATTAAATTCTCAGCCTTAATAAACATACAGTGGTTATATAAGCTGTTGATATTTGGGAAACTGTTTGAAAATATAAAGGAACTATCTTGAGTACCCTTATAACTCTCCTATAAATCTAAAATTATTTTAAAGTATAATTTTTTAAAAAGCTATACGTTTCTCTTATTTTTCCTTTTCATTTCATATGTTGTTCATCACACATATATTCCCCTTCCCCGAACTTAAGGTACAAAGTCAACTTTCTTTGATTTATTGCCCTCTTTCTTTTCTTAATTTAATTGAAAATTCTGAGCCAGGTGAAACCATAGCCTGTGTGGGAAGTCAACATACTTAATCAGAACTTTGCTCAAGGCCAAGTTCCCTTGTTTTCAGAGAACTTGTAATGGATCTTCTTTGTTCATAACCTTTTTCATCATATTTTCTGTTGTTTAGATCCAGAAGATGTTTGCTTTTCCCACTCTGAAGTCTTACATTTATAGATGTAACTTAGTTTCATCTCTGCTTGAAAACAGGCTAATTCTTGGCTGAGCTAATCTTTTTTATGGTACCTTGTGAAACACGGCAAACAACAGTCAATATTCAATAATGTACCAACTTTTTTTTTTTTTTTAAACAAAGTGGCTTTATTTTTTT
>PITA01019729.1:0-36780 GCA_004023965.1 Spilogale gracilis
AATCTTTTAAAAAATAGAAAAATAGAACCATATGACCCAGCAATCCCACTTCTGAAAATATATCCAAAAAATATATCATCACTATATCAAAGAGATATGTGCACCTTTATGTTCACTGTAGCATTATTTATAATAGCCAAGACATGGAACAAAACTTAAATGTCTGTGAAAAGATGAATGGCTAAAGAAAATATAGTATAACATGCACATATACATATACACACCCAAAATGGAATATACTATACAGTGGAATATATGGAGAGAGATATCTCTATGTATACAATGGAACATTACTCAAGCCATAAAAAAGAAAGAAATTTTGCCATTTGGGGCAACATGGATGGACTTTGAGAGGATTAGGCCAAGTGAAGTAGGTCAAGACAGAGAAAGACAAATACTGTATGATTTGCTTATATATGGAATCTAGAAAAGCTGAACTCAGAGAGAGTAGATTGGTGGTGGGCTTGGTGGGTGGAGGGAAATGGGAAGATGTTGGACAAAAGATACAAATTCCCAGTTAGAAGATGGATAAGTTTTGAGGATCTAAAGTATAGCACGGTATTTATAATTAATAGTTGATAATGCTGTATTATATACTAGAAAATATGAGAGCAGAGCTTTAATGTTCTCACCATAACTACAATAACAATAAAATGGTAATGATGTGAGGTGAAGGATATGTGGTAGACATTTCCCAATATACACATTTATAACTTATCACATTGTATAACTTAAACTTACACAATGCTATATTGGGAAAAAAGGAAAAATTCCCTATATTAAAAAACTATATTTTTAAATAAATAAAATGCCTGGTCCCCTGAAAAAGAAAGTTGTGAATACGTTTGGAAGAAATTTAGGCAGTGAGATGCCAATGTCCTCATGATAGTGTGTACACAGTGAGGAAAGGAAGCACAAAGTAAGAATCAGGCCAAAAAAGAAAGTAATTCTATTTCATCAGCCTATGACGGAGTCTCAGGTAAAATTCTCATCTATAGATCTGTGGTAAAATTAGAAAATGAATGGAAAAGAGAAAACTAAAAACACCTCTAATATCTTCAATCAAAAGTCACCTTTATTTCTGTTCTGATACATATACTTTCAGTTCTTCTTCTGGTCTGGTGTGTGTATGTGTGTATGTGTGTGTACACAGAGATAACTACTTATTAATGGAAATTAGGCCATCTTTATTATGCCTGCTATTATATATTTATATTATATATTATGTTTATATTATACACATTGTTTATAATATGTAATATTTATTATACTTATATATATTATTGAAGTATACTTGGAAATATCACACTAGTTTTAGGTGTACATGAAACGTATCTGATTTTATCATGCCTGGTATTTTCATTAAGAATACATTTAAATTTTATTTCCACACTCCAAATAATGAGACCAATTTCTAACAGTGAGATATAAGTAATATATTAAAAAATTCACCTGTTTTAGGTGTATAATTAAATAACTTTCTTGTAAATTTGAAAAATTCACCAATTTAAATTAAATAGTTAACTAATTAATTTTAAAATATTTTATTTATTTGAAAGAAAGAACTCAAGCAGAGGGAGACACAGGTAGAAGGAGAAGCAAGCTCCCTGCGGGGCTCAATCCCAGGACCCTGGGTCCATGACCTGAGTTGAAGGCAGATGCTTAACCAAATGAGCCACCCAGGCACCCCACCATGGTTTAATTCTAGAACTTATCCATCATCCCAAATATAAGCTATGTGTCCATTCGTAGTGACTCTCCATTACATTACTATCAACTTAAGCTACAACTAAACTACTTTCTGTCTCTGTAAATTTTCCTCTTCTAGACATTTAATATAAATGGACCCATATTGCATGTATTATGTTGTGTCTGACATGATATTTTTGATGCACACTTATCTGGAGCCTATGTTAGTGCTTCATTTCTTTTTAGTGCCAAATATTTATTGCCTAGTATGAATCTAAACCAGTTTGTTCGTGCATTTATCAACTGATGAACATTTGGGTATTTGAATACTCATGTTTTCAGCATCATGAATAATGCTGCCTGAGCATTTGTGTTTAAGTCTTTTATGGGCAAATGTTTTCATTTCTCAAGCACACACCTAGGACTAGAACTGCTGGATCATATAGTAACTACCCTAAGAAAATGTCAAACTGTTTTTCAAAAGTAATTGCATCAGCTTATAATCACCCCAGCAATGCAAGTGTTCCAATTTCTCTACAACCTTGCAAACACTTGTATTTTCTTTTTTATTATTATTACTAGGGCAACCTACTAGGTATGATAATCGTATTTCATTTTGCTTCAATTTGCATTTCCCATTTCTTCTGCTTATGGGCCATTCATTTAATGTCTTTGAAAAGTGTGTTTAGAATCTTTGCCAATCTGTGTTTTTCTTATTATGTTACAAGAGTTCTTTCTGTGGTCTAAAGATAAGTCTTATGTCAGTTATGTACTTTGCAAATATTTTCCCCATGACTGTGGATTATTTTTCATTCTCTTAGCAATATTTTAAAGAGCTAAATTTTGATGATGTCCAAATTATCAGTGCCTTTTGTCTTTTTTTTATCACTTGGACTTTTGATGTTACATCTAAGAAATTTTTACTGAAGCTAAGATCAGGAAGACTTTGTCTTAACTTTTTTTTTCTTCTCTAAATGTTTTATCATTTTCGCTCTTAAATTTAACTCTAGGATCTATTTTGAATCTTTGTGTGTGTGTGTGTGTGTGTGTGTGTGTGTGTGTGTGCAGAACATGTATGTATAACTTTGCTTGTTAAAGGAAAAAGGGTACTCATTCCTGGTAAAGAGAAGTGCACATACTTCTATAGAAGGCATTCTATAGAAGTACTATAGTTTGAAATCAGGAATACAATCCATAGGATAAACTGAAAAGCTAGCCATTCTTTTTTTTTCTTTTCATTTAATTTTATTTTTCAATGTTCCAAGATTATTATTGATGCACCACACCCAGTGCTCCATGCAATATGTGCCCTCCTTAATACCCACAACCAGGCTTACCCATTTCCCCACCCCCTCCCTTCCAAAACTCTCAGTTTGTTTCTCAGAGTTCACAGCTTCTCATGCTTTGTCTCCCCCTCTTATTTACTCTAATTCACTTTCCCCACTTTTCCTTTCCCTCTCCTAATGTCCTCCATGTTATTCCTTATGCTCCACAAGTAAGGGAAACCATATAATACTTGACTTTCTCTGCTTGGCTTATTTCACTCAGCATAATCTCCTCCAATCCTGTCCATGTCGTTACAAAAGTTGGGTATTCATCTTTCTGATGAAGGCATAATATTCCATTGTATATATGGACCATATCTTCTTTATCCATTCATCTGTTGAAGGGCACCTTGGCTCTTTCCACAATTTGGTGATTTATGGCCATTGCTGCTATGAACATCGGGGTACGCATGGCCCTTATTTTCACTACATCTGTATCTTTTTAAAAAAACAATATTTTATTTATTTATTTGACACAGAGAGAGATCACAAGTAGGCAGAAAGGCAGGCAGAGAGGGAGGAGGAAGCAGGCTCCCTACTGAGCAGACAGCCCGATGAGGGCTTCAAGCCCAGAACCCTGAGATCATGGCCTGAGCCAAAGGCAGAGGTTTAACCCACTGAGCCACCCAGGCACCCTACATCTCTCTCTCTTTGGGGTAAATACCCAGTACTGTAATTGCAAGGGGTCAAAGGGTAGCTTTATTTTAAATTTTTTGAGGAATCTCCACACTGTTTTCCAAAGTGGCTATGCCCATTTACATTCCTATCAACAGTGTAAGAGGATTCCCTTTTCTCCATATTCTCTCCAACACTTTTGTTTCCTTCCCTGTTAATTTTGGCCATTCTAACTGGTGTAAGGTAGTACTTCAGTGTAGTTTTGATTTGAATTTCCCTGGTGGCTAATGATGATGAACATTTTTGCATGGGTCTGTTAGCCATTTGTATATCTTCTTTGGAGAAGTGTCTATTCTTCTCTTCTGTCCATTTTTTGATGTGATTATCTTGCTTTGGTGTGTTGAGTTTGAGAAGTTCTTTATAGATTTTGGATATCTCAGTCAAAATTCCACCCCCATTTTTTAGTGCTAGAACAAACAATCCTAAAATTTGTATGGAGCCAAAAAAGACCCCAAATCACTAAGGAAATGTTGAAAAAGAAAAACAAAGCTGGGGGCATCACATTGCCTGATATCAAGCTGTGATAACCAAGACAGCATGGTGCTGGCATAAAAACAGAAACATAGACCCTCAAATCTATGGTGAAATCATCTTCGACAAAGCAGAAAAAAATATCCAGAGAAAAAAGACAGTCTCTTCAATAAATGGTGCTGGAAAACTACGTATAGAAGAATGAAACTCGACCATTCTTACACCACACACAAAGGCAAACTCGAAATGGATGAAAGACCTCAACGTGAGGCAGGAATCCATCAAAATCATGGAAGAGAACATAGCCAGTAACCTCTTTGACATCGGCCACAGCAACTTCTTTCAAGACACATCTCCAAAGGCAAAGGAAAAAAAAGCAAAAATGAATTTTTGGGACTTCATCAAGATAAAAAGCTTCTGCACAGCAAAGGAAACAGTCAACAAAACAAAGAGGCAACCCATGGAATGGGAGAAGATACTCGCAAATGACACTATGGACAAAGTTAGCTATTCTCAAGAGATGAAACCCAGATTAAGGCAGGAGATGGGGCTTAAGTAAACAGAGGATCCCAGAGCCATGCTTTTAGGTCAGCAGTGGGGGCTGTGCAAAGGAACCCAAGGGGACACTGAGCAACTGCTTATCCAAAATAGAGCCTAATGGAGGCTACACTGGTCAGGAAGTACATCAGAAAAGGAGGAAAGATAATCTGGGTTTTATTTTGTTTTGATTATGGTAAGAGACACACAGCATAAAATTTACTAATTTAATTTCATAGTACATATGTGTATCAAATCATCACATCATACACATTAAGCATATCCAATATTATATGTCAAATATATATCAATAAAGTTGGAAAAAATTTTATCAGATGACCCATTTTTAAAGTACAGTTCAATGGTGTTAAGTCTATCCACACTGCTGTGCGACCATCACCACTGTCCATCTCCAGAACTCCTCTCATCTTGCAAAACTAAAACTCTGTACACACTAAACACTAACTCCTCATTTCTTCCATCTTCTAAACCCTGGCAACCACTATTCTACTTTCTGTTTCTATGAACTTGTTATTCTAGGTGTCTCATATAAGTGACATCATACATTATTTGTCCTTTTGTGACTGGCTTATTTTACTTAGCATGATGTCCTCAAGGTTTTCCCATGTTGTAGCATGTGTCAGGGTTTCCCTCCCTTTTAAGAATGAATAACAGTCCGTTGCGGAGATGTTCTGTTTTGCTCACAGAAATGTGGAAGTGCAGTGAGGCAGGATAGTGGGGAACAGTAAATGTGTTGTGGAAGTGAAAGTCTAAAGCTTAAAGATTAAAAGAAGTGAAGATTTTAAAGTTGATGAAATAACGACAGAGTGAGTGTGGAGTAAGAACCTATGATCCCTTAAGAAAGGGGCAGAGGATGATCGATCGATCAACTGAAAAGTATTGGGGAGAAGGAGTGATCAAGTGTCAGTAAAACCAGGAATTTGAACTTACAGGTAGTCGAGAGTTTATATAGCTGCTGAGCTCTAGAGGAAAGGCAGTCTGGAAAGAGTCCATGAGTGCGGGGGGTTCAGAGGACACAGGTAACTTACATGCAAATGGTTTCTGCATTAGGCAGAAGCCCAAGGGCATGTTTATAGGTAGAGGAGAGAGAGACCACAGTTTCTTTGTGTTGGGGAAGGGAGCAGTGGCTGGCAGGTGGAGATGAAGGGGGAGGCTTCAGCATGGAGATGACTGATGGAGGGTACCTGAGATGGTGGCAGTAGAAACTGAGTCCTGGAGAAAGTAAACAGAGAACAGCCATGGAAATAAAGCAGAGTAGAAGAGTAAAAGGCAGGAGGACATGTAGGAGTCTGGGGAAAGCTGTTGGCTTTTCTCTCTGTATCTTCTTTGTGGCTATTTGGTAAGATGAACAGCATGGGCTGAGGTAGTTTAAAGAGACAAGTTAGGTTCTCCAACAGCAGTTATAAAGGAAAGAGAGCTGATGAAGAGAAAGGAAAATATGCTGAGTTCGTAGGAGAAAGTAAGATGGATACAAGGTTAAATAGATAAATTATAGTTTGTCAACTAGCCAGCTAGATAGAGATATCTAATACACTAAAAATATCCTAACATGTGGAAGTGGGGGAGTAAAGCTCTATTTAGGGGGTGGGATCATGGGTTTTTCACAACATTCTCTAATTTTCAAATTTTCTACAAGGGGGACATTTTATTAGCCAGATACAACAGTCCAATTATGTGTGTAGAGATAATTGGGCACAATACCAAATCAAAATGCTGAGCCATGTGGAGGATCCAACAGAGACCGAAACTGTACATTTATAATGGAACTAGTCAGCAGGTTTCTGTGGCTCTTTTCAATTATGTTCAGCAGCCCAACAATGACGAACTTGGAATAATAACACCACCAAGACCACACATTTCTGAGACACTCATCATCTTAGCCATTTCCTAAAGTTCACGTTGTTGTCATGTCAACTCTCAGGCAAGAAAACTGAGGCGTAGGTTAATGAACTTACTTAGCCCTAAGCAATTAAATGGTGACGCCAAGTAGGTCCAACCCCATCCTCATGACCTGAAGCCCTATTAGACAGATGTGGGAAGAAGGCTCTGAGACCTATGTAAGGGGATGGAGGGAGTGTTGTTGAGGAAGGGGCTGAACCTGGGAGGATGGAGAGGTCAGACCCAAAGATATAGTGGAATCCAGGGAGAGATAAAGGTGATAGAGAATGGAGAACACAGTCAGAGACACTGGAAATCCCCCAAGATTCCTATCAAGACTTCAGAGCATATTTGATATTTGTTATGGTTCAAAATAAGCATATAAAGCCTTTAACTACATTTTAAGTAGTTAATATAATTAGTAATATATTCACATTATATTCACGCTTAGTGTTCTTAAAATACTACCATTGTCATAAATGTCCTAAAATCACACCTACTGTTTATCTAGTCCAAATTGCTTCTTAGTTCTTTTAAGACATGTCCAGGTTTAAGTTAAGTCTTTAGTTTTTTTTTTTAATCTTTTTTTAAAGTTTTTATTTAAAGTGTAGTTAGTTAACATGCTGTACCATATTAATTTCAGATGTACAATTTAGTGATTCAATACTTTCGTAAAACAGCCAGTGCTCAGCACAAGTGCCCTCCTTAATATCCATCCCTTATTTCACCCATTCCCCCACCTGCCTCCCCTCTGGTGACTGTCAGTTTGTTTTCCATAGTTAAGAGTCTGTTTCTAGTTTGCCTCTCTATTTTTTCCCTCTTATGCTCACTTTTTTTGTTTCTTAAATTCCATATGTGAGTGAAATCATACAGTACTTCTCTTTCTCTATATGACTTAGTTCTTCACTTATTTTTATCTGAGAAATCCTCCCTTGGGACTGCGATTGGACAGAGCTTTAGCAGTGTGGGGAGGGACTGATGCTAGGCTATCATTCTGCTCATGGGAACTGGGGTAACTAATCTGTCAATCACAGCAGAATATATCTGGGCACTCTGAACAGGGGCCCTTGCCCTCTCTCATTTGCAGCTAGTTTCTGAAGCCTGCAGCTTCCTAGTGCTGCTGTGACTGGAAGTAGTATGATGTGTGACTGCTTAACAAAGACATAGTCTCCATTCCAGATCTCACCAGCATAAGCCTGACATTTTGATCTCTACTCAATTGACTTTGTCTCTTTCTCAACTGGTTCTGAAAGGAAGAAAGAAGAGAGATGTTTTATTGACATTTTAATCCCACATTAATGCCTGAACCATCAATTTCACAGGGAATATACTGTCTTACATCATTACCCAACGTGTCTCTGTGTGTTTCTTTTATCCTCGCTGCTACCTTCTCTTTTCCATTTCCTCTCTTCCTTAAATTATGTCTTTTCCTTTATTGTACAAAGTGATACTTAAGAAGTCAATTTGGAGAGGAAATTTATGCAAATGAAATGCACTTAATACATAATTCTAAAGAACTCTTGGCAACTGTCCTAGAAATGATAATCTTGTATTTAATCAACATAGCTCCAAGAGCGCAGGCTCTGGGGTTAAAGTACATGTTGTGTTTCCTCATCTATAAGTTAGGAAACTTGAAACACCTACCTCTATTTGGATGCCTTCAGCTGTAAACCACACTAGAGCCTAATAAGGAATATTATATTCCTGGCTTAAATAATAAGGAAAATTATATCCTTTGGTAGACTGTGCTGTTGTTGCTGATTTTTCATTCTTTCCTGCACCCATACCCTTTGTCACATGAGTTTTCAAAGACTTTCATGAGGGATGCTTACCTGCCAACTAATGGTAGACATGGCCATGGCTTGCTTTGGTCATTGTGATATTACAGGATATGGCTTAAGCAAAAACTTGAAATGTACTTGTGTGCTTTGGCTTGCTTTCCTGCCAGTATGTTTACCCAGAGGATGAAAGATATATGGTGTAAATCTGAATCCAATTTGCAGCTTGGAACCAAGCCTACATGAATGCAGTCTAGATTACTCTACCCTCAGCCAACCTACAGACATATGAAGTTGAAAAAATGATTGTGGTTTTGAGCCACCACACTTTAGGCAGGTTGTGACACAGCATAATTGTGGCAATATCGAGCTAATACATCTCCCTATGAAGCCTTGAAGTAGAACTGCTTAGCTGTGATTTCATTTGGATCTGAAATCATTTTTTCCTCCCTTTTCTCAGAAACTATTATTTCTCAGGCTAGCATTCCTTAGTTGTAATATGGCCAGGGAGAGCAAGCTATTCACACATGGCATACCACAGGTTCTGTAGAGTACCATCTTCCTCATGACTCTGGTTATAAAGACAAATTTCCCAGGAAATTTATCAGCCTCTCACGTCTCTAGCCAAAACTGGATTGTGTGATCACCACCTAACCAAATCACCAGCAAGGGGAAGGGGATAGTATGACTTCAGAATTTATATCTGAGGTGTCTTCTTTTGAGGGGAATAAATGAACAAAACTGGGATTCTATGAGCAAATTGAAAGGAGAGGGAGACTCAGATAGGAGCCAACACTGATATCTTCATATGAATGTCATGAGAATATATGCAAGTGCTAAGAAAAGTGGCTTGTACAAAGTAAGCTTATTCTACAAGCCATTTTTAGTTCACTTGTTAGTTTTAATAATGAGATAGGAAGGGCAAGTAAAGATGAGACAGATAACAAAGGGAGCTAAAATGAACAAGAAAGCTGTGTAATCCACGAGTCACACTGCCTCAGCAGCCAGCTGCCCAACAGTCCTAACCTATTTGCTTTCCAATTTGATGCATAGCCATAAGGTCCTGGGTACTAGATGCATCAAAAACAATTTACTTTTGTCACATACATCTCTGTGTGTATACACTTACACATAATGTATACTTATATAAGAATAAATATGTTTATATTATACTACATATAAGATAAAAGCTTATTTTTATTTACAGTTGACCCCTGGGCAACACAGGGGTTGGCGCTGACCCCCAACACTACCAAAAACCTATGTATAACTTTTGACTCCCCCAAAATTTAATAATAGCCTACTAACTAATAGCTTACTGACCTGAAGCCTTACTAATAACTTAAAGAGTTGATTAATATATATTTTGTATGTTATAGTACATGCTATATTCTTATAATAAAGTAAGTAGAGAAAATACAATATTAAGAAAATCATAAGGAGGAAGAAATATATTTACAGTCCCATACTTATTGCAAAAGATCCCTGTATAAATGGACTTATGCAATTTCAAACCTGTGCTGTACAAAGGTCTACTATATATATGTAAATATTAAGAACCTTTCAAAGCAACTTGGAAAATGCTTTTGAAAAACTCAACATATAGATAAATATATATGTATATATAAATGCATATGATTAAATAAATAGAGGGGCTCCTGGTTGGCTCGGTCATTTGAGCAATTCACTCTTCATCTCTGTTCAGATCATGATCTCAGGGTCCTGGGACTGAGCCCCATGTCAGGCTCTGTGTTCAGTAGGAAGTCTGTTGATGATTCTTTCTCTCTCCCTCCCTCTCAATCTGCCCTTCCCCTCCCTCTTTAAAATAATTTTTTTTTAAAAAAGAGCAAAATCTTGTTTAAAAAATAATAATTATATAAATACATAAACAAGTGTATTTTATATATAAATATTTTAATTTATATTATTTTCTATATAATACATTTATATATAATATATTATAGATTTATGTTAAAACAATATATTGTAATAACATAATCAATATATATTTATGTACATATTCAGTTTTTAAAAGGTATCTTACAGATTGCTTTGGAAGGTTTTCTTAATTTCATAGCTGAAGTAATTAAAGAGGTGAACTGATGTTTAGTTTTGCCACTTAATGATGGTTCAAAAAGACCAAATATGAAGTCACTATCATCAGTTGCTAGTTTAGTTGTTATACCGGCGAAGAAGTAAGGTCCTGAGACGAAAAGCACTATACTCTGAGCAGTTGTTCTCATAACAGTAGCAATTCAACAGCTGTGTAGGGATCTTCTTCTAGCGGGCCATGTGCCCTGTCTGCCATGAAGACGAATCCCATTACCCTGAACGAGTCGGTGGAGAAAACCACAGCGCCCAGAGCACGTTCACATGAAAGATGTCAAGGGGCAAATTAGTCCGATGCAGCTCCTGAATTGAAGCATGCCTGGGCTCCTTCAGGTCAGGTCGTCTGCTGGCTAAGTCTGAGGTCCAGGTCTCCCATCCCACACAGCCCCTCCCACAGCAAACTGGGCACCTGGAGAAAACCCCCAGGCACTAGAAGCGCTCGGGGTGGGGCTGGAAAGGTATGTGCATAGATATGGAAGAGGCGAGACAGTCCTCTGGGTGAAGACAAATTGCAAATACATGGAGGAGATTGCTGGGGATGTGAACAGGTCAGAGGGCAAGGACACTGCCGGTCCCTTTTTCCCAGCAAGTCGCTGCTGGAAGAAATCAACCAAATCACCTGAAAAGGTGCAGCATCAGCAGGCCCAGTTCTTTGCCAGCCTAGGGAGAATGGAAAACATGTGTAAGCAGGCAGTGGCCCCAGCTGAGACTAAGAACAGTCTGGAGTGAAAGGTGCATCTGTATGGTTTTGCCACTCAATGGATACCCTGCTTGCTAAGGCAGGAGAGAGAGGAAGTGTTTCACAGTTAATGATAGTGGTAGGGCCTGTGGTCCTTCCTCCAGCACACCGGCCAAGTGGCCTTGCTTAATGCCTTCCTGACCTCACTTCTCACATTCACACAGCTGACTCTGGTCTCCTCCACTCCCTATACCTTTTACTAACACAACAAGCTCACACTGACCTCTTCCCAGAGCTGGGCCTCTATTTCCAACAGGCTCTAGAAGGCACATATTTGGATGCCCTAGAAACAGGTAAAACACAACATAACCAAAAATGAAATTGTTGTCGTTCCTAAGCCTGCTTGCTCTTTTTGAGTTAACTTTTTTAATGAGTGGCATTTACTCATTTTTATAAGCTGCAAACTTGGCATGGATCACTGATCACCCCCTTGCTTAAACCAGAGTTTCAGACAACTGATTCCCATGAGTTTTCCCTTCCTTTATTTAACCCAATGGATTGAATGCATATTTTAATAAACCCCAATATACAGAATTGCTATTCTTGTTTAAATTCAGTCATCTAATTAGAATTGTTTAAATAATAAAAAATCTTATATAATTACCAATATAGTTATAATTTCTGGTAATTTTCATTCCTTTTATAGACCCATCTTTCTATCTGTGGCAATTTTTTTCTGCCTGAGAACTACATTTAACAGTTCTTATATTATAGTTCTGCTGTCAATGCATTCTTTCAAATCTTGGATGTCTAAAAACTTTATTTTGCCTTTGATTATGAAAGATATCTTCAGAGGATACAAATCCTAGATCGAGAGGTTTTTTTGTTTTGTTTTGTTTTTCTTTCAGTGGCTTTAATAATGTTGATCTACTCTCTTCTCACTTGCATTATTTCTAACAAAAAATCTACAGACCTCATTATGCTCTATTTCTGTACATAACATTTTTATCCTCTGACTTTTTTTAATATTTTTTTTCTTTTTTATTGATCTTGATCAATTTGATTATGGTGTGGCTATCTCTATGCTTCTTTTATTTGAGGTTTGTTGATATCCTTGAATATTTAGGATTATAGTTTTCCTCAAACTTGGAAAATGTGGGGGTCACTATATGTTTATTTTAATTTTTTGCCTTCTCCCTCCTTTTTGCACTCTATAATACTCTTTATAACACTTTTGGCCTTTTTTCTTTTCAGTATTTGATTTTAGATAGGTTCTATTACAGTGGCTGCAAGTATGCTAACCTTTTCTTCTGCATTTTCTAATCTGTCATCCATCCCATGCCATGCACTCATCTCAGACACTGGGTTGTCTTTTATATCTTTCACGTCCCTTCTAAAGTTTTTGAATATACAGGTCATAGTTGTAATCACTATTTTTAATTGTTTTTTTTTTATTTTGATATTCTTCTAAATTTATATGCTATTATAAAAATAATATGGAAACACTCTGATCTGTGTCCAATTTCCTATCATGGTTACATTTAGCAAGACTATAATATAATTTCACACCAGGGTCATGATACTGCTATAGTCAAGATACTTTACTTCAGTAACTTTATTTCTAGAATACAACCGACATACTTCATAGGCATCACACAAGGTTGCCTCATATCAAGTCATTGATAGTTTTCCCCTCTTCAATTCCTGCATTCCCATCTGTGACCTCTCACAGTCATTCATCTGTTCTCCAGGTCTAGAGCTGTTTCATATGTAGAATGTTACATAAACATAAATATGTAGCATGCAATGTTTTGAGATAATCTTTTTCACTCGGAATAATTCCCATGACATCCATCCAAGTAGTGCTTCCTCCTGCTTTTTGCTAAATAACATTCCAACGTATGGATAAGGCAGTTTATTTAACTATACACTCCGAAATACATTTAGATTGTTTACTTTTTTTTCTTTTTTTAGCTATTATGAGTAAAGCTACTATGAACAGTTTTCATTCTTCTAGGATAAACACCAAAAAATGCAACTGCTGGGTCATATGGTAAGCACATATTTGGTTTTTATTATAAGAAACTTCAAAATTGTGTTATGGAGTGGGTATATCATTTTATATTCCTATCAAAAATATGGATGAGTGATCCAGTTTCTCTATATCCTCACTAACATTTGGTGTTATTACTATTTTTCATTTTAGTCACTCTGTTAAGTATTGTACTGATATCTATTTTGGTTTTAATTTGCCTTTCCCTAATGACTAACAGTATTGAACAACTTCACAACTTATATATACCTTTCAGTAAAATGTTCATGTCTTTTGCCCATTTTCTAATGGTATTGTCATTATTATTATTATACGCATACATATAAATCCTTTGTTATATATTTGAATTGCAAATATTTTTCTCTAGATCTGTAATTCATAATTTCATCCTCTTTCCCAGAGCAAACATTCTAAATTTTGATGATGTCTGATTTATCTTTTTTGTTTTCCCTTTTATGGATTGTGTTTTGGTTTTAAGTATAGGAACTTTTTGGGGCACCTGGGTGGCTCAGTTGGTTAAGCGGCTGCTTTCGGCTCAGGTCATGATCCTGGAGACCCAGGATCTAGCCCCACATCAGGCTTCCCACTCTGCGGGAAGCCTGCTTATCCCTCTCTCAGTCCCTCTGCTTATGTTCCCTCTCTAGCTGTGTTTTTCTCTGTCAAATAAATAAATAAAATCTTAAAAAAAAAAAGTATAGGAACTTTTTATCTAGCCCTTAATCTGATGATTTTATCTTATGCTTTTTTTCTAAAAGTTTCATAGTTTCATAGTTAAGTCTGTGAATGTGAAATGTGAGATAACATTTGTATAAGGGTATAATATATAAATAGAAGTTTTTTGTTTATTCTTAGGTTATGGATGTTCAATTGCCCCAGCACATCTGAATTATTTTATACCTTTGTGAATAAAGTTTGGCACATTTATGTGGGTTTATTAATGGATTCTCTACTCTGCTCCATTGATCTATGTGTCAGTTCCTCTGCCAATACCACACATTCATGATTGCTGTGGCTGTATGGGTAGGCCTTAATATTGTGGAAAGTAATTCTACCACATTATTTTATTTTTAAGAATTGTCTTATTTATTCCAGGTCTGTGCCTTTCCATATATATTGTAGAATAAGTTTATCTGTGTCCATAAAAATACCTTGCTGTGACTTTGATAGAAATTGCATTAAAACTCTAAAATAGTTTGAATGGCATCTTCATCCTCACTACATTGTTATCCGATTCACAGAGACAGTATGTCTCTCCCTTCATCAGTTTCACTTCTTTCATCAGCATTTTGAAATTTTTAGAATACAGACCCTGTATGAGCATTGTTAAGTGATACATAAATGTTCCCCTTTTTTTGGAATGAGAAAATCCAAATAGCATTCTGATTTTACTTTTGGTTTTCATATGTTCATTAATATACAGAAATGAGATTGATTCCTGATGTTGTAGCCTGTGGTTTACCAACCTCACTTATTAGTTTTAAATGAAATTTTTTAAAGATTTTGTTTATTTATTTCACAGAGAGAGAGAAAGAGATCACAATTAGGCAGAGAGGAAGGCAGAGAGAGAGAGGAGGAAGCAGACTCCCTGTCGAGCAAAGAGCCTGATGCGGGCCTCAATCCCAGGACCCTGAGATCATGACCTGAGCCAAAGGCAGAGGCTTTAACCCACTGAGCCACCCAGGTGCCCCACTTATTAGTTTTAGAAGGATTTTTTATAGATTATTTTGGGATTTGCCAAGGAAAGTGAACAATCATGTCATTTTCAAATAGGAATAGTTTTATTTTTTCCTTTCCAACCTGTATAACTTTTATTTCTTTTTGTTGTCATTGCAGTGGCTAGAAATTTCAGTAGTATGTTGTTAAGAATAGTGGAACTAGGGGTCCCTAAGTGTCGCAGTCATTAAGTGTGTGGCTTCGGCTCAGCTAATGATCCCAGAGTCCTGGGATTGAGCCCCTCATCGGGCTCCCTGCTAGCTGGGAAGCCTGCTTTTCCTTCTCTCACTCTCCCTTCCTGTGTTCCCTCTCTAGCTGTGTTTCTCTCTGTCACATAAATAAATAAAATATAAAAGAAAGAAAGAAAGAAAGAAAGAAAAGAAAGAAAGAAAGAAAGAGAAAGAAAGAAAGAAAGAAAGAAAGAAAGAAAGAAAGAAAGAAAGAAAGAAAGAAAGAAAGAAAGAATCTGGACCTAATAATTTCCACAGGGGTGGGAGTACCTTTTAGTACATTTTCAATTGCATTAGTAGTTATAGCATTATCAGGTTATATATTTCACTACAGCTGGGTTTTGGTAGTTTCTGGTTTCAAGGAATATAAAGTTGCTTTATTACTTTTTCACCATGCTTTTAATGGGAGCAGGATCTAGTGATCTGTTCTGTTTTATTTATGATATTGATGGTATGTGCTTTTCTTTCCTATCTTTGTCAGTCTTGCTACATGTTTATCAATTGAATTAATTTTTTTAAAAGTTTCAATTTCAATGTTTTTTTTATAATTATTTCTTATTCTCTATGTCATTGATTATTGCTTTTACTTTTATTATTCTCTTACTTCTGATTTGTTGGAAGTTTTTACTCTTTTTTCAGTTTTCTGAAGTAGGAACTTACAATATTGATTTGAGACCCTTCCTGTTTTTTGATATAAGCATTTGCTGATGTCAGTTTCATTCTCAGCACTGCTTTAGCTGCATCCCAGAAATACTGATATGTTGTATTTTCATTTTTATTCAGTTCCATGCATTTTTTAAAAAGATTTATTTATTTATTTGAAAGAGAGAAAAACAGAGAAAGTATAAGCAGAGGGAGAAGCAGAGGGAGAGGGAGAAGCAGACTCTCTGCTGAGCTGGGAACCCAACATAGGGCTCGATCCCAGGACTTGGAGATTTTGACCAGACCTGAAAGCAGATGCTTAATCATCTGAGCCACCTAGACGCCCCTGGTTCCATACATTTTTAATTTCCTTTGAAACTTCTTTTTTTATCCATAGGGTATTATGAAATATGTTGATAAACTTATGTTTTTTATGTTATTTGTTCCTACTTTGATTCCTTTATGGTCAGAGAACATATTCTGTATAATTTCAATTCTTATAACTTCATTGAAGATTGTTTTATGGTCTGCAAAATGATCTAGCTTGCTGAATATTCTATGGACACTTGAAGAATCATGTATTCTACTTCATCAGATGGAATGTTGTGTATATGTCACTAACCATGACTGTGCTCTTCAGTTCCATATCCTCATCCGTTTTCTGCCTAGTAGTTCTATTAAGTAGGGTGTTGAAGTCCTCAACTGTAATTGTAGATCTGCCTATCTCTCCTTTAGGCTCTATAAATTTTTTGCTTCATGTATTTTGAGGCACTCACATTTACATCTTCCTGGTGGATCTATTATAATAGTTTTCTTTGTTGAAGAGAGTTTTCTTTGTTCTAGAGTATACTTCATGTGATAATAGCACGGTCAAACCTGCTATCTTCCTTTATCAATATTTCCATAGTGTAGCTTCTTTACATCTTTTTATTTTCAACCTATATATGTAATTGTATTTGAAGTAACTTACTTCATAGAACGTATTATCGAATCATATATTTTTAGAATCCATTCAACCCACTCATATTTTTTAAAGTAATTACATACATTTAAACTAAGTATTGACATGCTAGAACATAAGTCTGTTATTTTATTATTTGTTCTCTCTTTGTTTCCTCTGTTTTTTCTCTCTCTCTTATTGAATTTTCCTGAGTTGAATTTTTTAGGATTCCATATTGATTTATTTATAATATTTTTGAGAATATCACCTCATATTCTTTTGTTAGTAGTTCTAGATATTATAATATACAATGTTAACTATCAAAGTCTACTGGTATCAATATTTTACCACTTCAGGTGGAGTGTAGAAACCTTACTTTCACTTAGGTGCCTTTATTTTTCTGTTCTTAAATGATAGTTGCCCTAAGTATTTCCCTTATGTACATTAAGCATCATATCAAATGATATTGCAATTTTTTTTCCCAGTCATCTATTATGACTTATTATAGAAATGACAAGTAGGATCAACTATGATTTTTTCTGAACTTCCAAGACTTCTGTTATCATTTTTTTTAGAAAAATTTTCTTTAATCATTCTCAAAGCCTTAGATTTCCTACCAACAATTTTTTTTTTTTTTTGAGATTTTATTTATTTGACAGAAACACAGCCAGAGAGGGAACACAAGCAGGGGGAGTGAGAGAGGGATAAGCAGGCTTCCCACTGAGCAGGGAGCCCGATGTGGGGCTCGATCCCGGGTCTCCAGGACCATGACCTAAGCCGAAGGCAGTTGCTTAACCAACTGAGCCACCCAGGCGCCCCAACAAATTCTTTTATAATTGTTCTTATTTTTTTTTAAATTTTAATAATAATTTATTTTATTTTTTCAGTGTTCTAAGATTCATTGTTTATGCCCCACACCCAGTGCTCCATGCAATTTGTGCCCTCAATACCCACCACCAGGCTCACCCATCCTTCCATCTTTCTCCCTTCCAAAACCCTCAGTTAGTTTCTCAGAATCCAAAGTCTCTCATGCTTCATCTCCATCTCTAATTTACCCAGTTCACATTTCCTTTCCTTCTCCTACTATCCTCATGTTACTCCTTATGCTCCACAAGTAAGTGAAACCATATGATAGTTGACTTTCTCTGCTTGGCTTATTTCACTCAGTATAATCTCTTCCAATCCTGTCCATGTTGCTACAAAAGTTAGGTATTCATTCTTTCTGATGGAGGTATAATATTCCATTGTATATATGGACCACATCTTCTTTATCCATTTGTCTGTTGGAGGGCACGTTGGCTCTTTCCACAGTTTGGTGATTATGGCCATTGCTGCTATGAACGCTGGGATACATATGGCCCTTCTTTTCACTACATCTGTGTCTTTGGGGTAAATGCCCAGTAGTGGAATTGTAGGGTCACAGGGTAGCTCTATTTTTAATTTTTTAAGGAATCTCCACACTGTTTTCCAAAGTGGCTGCACCAACTTGCATTCCCACCAACAGTGTAAGAGGGTTCCCATAGCTCCACAGCCTTTCCAGCACTTGTTATTTCCTGTGTTGTTAATTTTAGCCATTCTGACTTGTGTAAAGTGGTATCTCAATGTGGTTTTGATTTGAATTTCCCTGATAGTTAATGATGATAAATATTTTTTCATGTGTCTGTTAGCCATTTATGTCTTCCATGGAGAAGTGTTTGTTCATGTTTCCTGCCCATTTTTTGATGTGATTATCTTTTTTTCTTTTTTTTTGGTTTTTAAATTTGAGGTGTTCTTTATAGATCTTGGATATCAGCCCTTTGTCGTTAGTGTCACTGGCCAATATCTTCTCCTATTCCGTGGGTTGCCTGTTTCATTTGCTGTGCAGAAACTTTTTATTGTGGTGAAGTCCCAACAGTTCATTTTCACTTTTGTTTCCTTTGCCCCTGGAGACGTGTCTTGAAAGAAGTTGCTGTGGCCAATGTCAAAGAGGTTAGTGCCTATGTTCTCCACCAGGATTTTGATAAATTCCTGCCTCTCTGTTAGTTATCTTTGTCTGAGAATGTATTTATTTACCCTTCATTTCTAAGGGATATTTTCACTGGGTATAAAATTTGCATGTAACAACTCTTTCTTTTCAGTACCTGAAAACTATTGTACTACTTCATATTACATGCCTACAACATGGTTTCATATGAGAAATATGTTGTCATTCAAACTGGTGTCCCCTTATAATTTCTCTCTGTTTGCTTGAAGATTGGCTTTTATCTCTTGTCTTCAGAAGTTTAATTATGATGGATCTTGGCATGGATTTCTTTAGGATTATTCTATTTGGGGTTGCTTAGCTTTTTGAATCCATACATTTATACCTTTTGCCATATTTGGGGATTTTTAGCCATTGTGTCTTCAAATACATTTCAGCTCCACTTATCCTCTCTTCTCCTCTTTTGGGACTCTAAAGTTATAAATGTTAGCTCCTTTGTTATGGTCCCACAGGTACCTGAGATGCTATTTTTCTTTTTCTTTCCTTCTTTTTCCTTTTTTTTTTCATTTTTTTTCAGTATAGTTTCTCTTTCTCTTTGTTGCTCAAGCTGGGTAAATTCTGTTAATTATCCTCAGTTTCACTTATTTTATCTATTTCATCCCCACTCTACTGTTAAGCCCATCCAACAGTTGTTAAACTTCCAATTATTATGCTAGTCAGTTCCATAACATCTGTATTTTAACAATATCTGTTTCTTTGGTTAGATTTTCAATTTTATTATTTGCTTTAAGAATATCATTGCTCACTGAAGCACTTTTATGATAGCTGCTTTAAAATCCTTGTCAGATAATTGTGCCATTTGATTCATCTCAACATTGGCTCTTCTCTTTCATGCTGTGATGTCCTGGTTTTTTGGAATGATGAGTGATTTTTCTATTATATTCTAGATATTTGGGGCATGATGTTGGAAGACTTCCATTTAATCTTCTGCTTTTGGTAGGCAGTTCCCATATTCAGATATAACTTAAGGGCCAGGTGAGTGTGAATGTTCAGGTTCCCATTAAGTCTCCATCTACAGCATCCCCCCAAAAGTGGGCACTGCCGCATTGGGTACATTAAGGTAGGAGGTCAGCCCCCTCCTTGGTCCCACTACAACCTCCCTTGAGACAGGTGTGGCATAGACTCACACCAACTCATCTCCTCTGTGGTGAGGTGTAAGATCAGAGTCCTTCTAAGACCCAATGACACAAGGTAAGAAAGAAAGAGAAAGCTTAACACTCTGCTTTATTGCTATATGATGGGAGTGAAAGTTCAGCTCACCAAGGGGTCCACCTGACAAAGTAGGGGAAAGGAAGAAATGCAGAGAGGACACTAGCCTTTATTCCTATCTTATGTCTCATTGATGTCCTCTAGGCATCCCAGCTTCCTCTTTCTATCTTTCAGAGGCTTCCAGTATGTGTTTGTTGTATTAGTTCAGGGATTTTCATTTGTGAGGGGGGAGAATCTGGGAAGAACAAGGTTGTTCCATCTTATTCAGAACTAAAAGTCCTGTAATAACTGTTTTAAAACACTTGTTTGCTAATTCTAACATCTATGTCAATCCTGGGTCAATTTTGATGGATCCATTTCTCCCATTATGGCTACTATTTTCTGTAAATTTATAAATTCCGATTGGGTTCCAGACATTATAAATTACACTTTGCTGGGATATAGGCATTTGTTATTTCCTGTAAATTTGTTTCAGCTTTGTTTGGGTATATTGTTTAATTATTTGGAACCAATTTGATCCTTCTGGGTCTTACTTTTAAGATTTATTAAGTGGAACCAGAGCTGGGCTCAGTCTGTGGCTAATTGTTCTCTACTGTCAAAGTAAAACCCTTCCCTACTAAATGGTACTATTCCAGTGCCCAATAAGTTATGATGTTTCTAATCTAACTAGTGGCAACAAGAAATTCCCATCCCTGAGTAAGCTAGGAGGCTCCTTTTGAGTTGTTCTTCCTTTAGCCTCAGGCATTTTCCTCATGTGTATGCACTGATCTCAACACACTGTTGAATGTTTGAGAAGGACTCCGCAGATATCTAGGGGATTCTCCATATACTTCTCTTCTCTCTAATACTTCTCTACTCTCTGAAACTTGTGAACTCTAACCATTTTGGTCTCCCCAGAATCTCTACTCCGTCTTGTCAACTCAGGGTCACTACCAGGTTCTGACTCAGTTCCCCTCTCTGTAGCATATCCTTGAAATTTCCTCAATGCAGTGAGCTGGGCCAATCATAGAGCTTACCTGTTAGTTTCCCAACCCTGTGGGACCACAGTCACTAACTGTCTAAAGCCCAATGTCTTGAAAACAATCATATCATATATACTACATTAGGTTAGATAAAAACCAAAAATATTTGGTAGTTCTAGGTGGAACAGAAAGTCCTGTCTTTGTTACTCCATCTTGCTTATAACCAGAATTATTATCATTTAATTATGTTTTTCCTATTTTTAGCCGATTGTGTTTTTTCCAAACACTTCTATATTTTGCATCTGATCTGGTTCTCATTACCAGCCTATGAGGTTGATTATGCGAGCATTTTACAAACAAACCTTGCACATATAATAAGTGTCTAACCTGTTTTTCAGTGATAAGAGGATAGCCTTCACATTCCTTCCCAGCCCATAGTCATCATCAGTACTCTCTTTGTACTTTTTGATCACTTTATATAAAATATAAGTAACTGAGAGTACAGTTTACACTTTTCTTTTATCCTCTGATTGGCTCTTAATATTTCTCTAGTTCCCTATTGCATGACTCACTCATTGATTTATCCTGCTTAGCATATGTGACTACTCATTGCATTATTTTTTAAAAGATTTTATTTATTTATATGACAGAGAGAAACACAGTGAGAGGGGGAACACAATCAGGAGGAGTGAGAGAGGGAGAAGCAGGCTTCCTGTCGAGCAGGGACCCCAATGAGGGGTTCAGTCCTGGGCCTCCAGTATCATGACCTGAGCCTAAGGTAGATGCTTAACGACTGAGCCACCCAGCTGCCCCACTCACTGAATTAATTTTATCTTTCAAATATATATTATAGATATAAATGAACCAAAAAAAGGTACTTTAAAAATAAAATCCCATATTTCTAGGTATGGAAATTACCATGTAGAGCAAACCAGAGAAGTAAACATTGTGATGAGAGATCTGTCTCATGTACCCCATTCCTACACACACTGCACATAAATAGAAAATTTGATAATCATATTTCCATAATTACCTATTTTACTTCAGTCAAGCACAGTGTTTAATGTTCTGTTCAGTATCAGTGATCTGAACCTGGCCTACTTATTCAAGACATTTATTACCTGATAATTTATAGTAGGCCTGATATTTACAATATCCCCTAAATTTTGAGTTATATGATATTCATTTCAGGCCATCAATCTTTGAAAATCCTATTCAGATTATTTGAATGTTGAATAAACATGAATATTGTCAGCTTTTTTTCCTTTTTGAAATAATTGGTTTCAATTATTAAACATTCTGATGTTAAAAATGATAATTAAAAGCATTTATATTACAATTCTCTTTCTTACATAATCTTTCTAAAGAAGTGGACAAAAACCAACCCAAAGAACTATGTACCTGGATATATTTACATATTTACAATCACTCTCAACATTAAAAAATAACTTTTTAGTTCCTTAACTTTCCTATAAAAATGTATGGAGGCTTCTTGATTAGAGAACCCAAGGAAGATTTGAAGCTGATCTGCTTCCAGTCTTCTCAACTTGGAATCGCCAATGTATAATTGAGTGGGATTTTTTCTCTTGCTACATTGGAGAGAGTGGGAAGCAGAGATTTTAGTGTTTTTAGTATCTTAGTGATGGGACTACATCAGTAGAAATATATCCCTCATGATATCATTTTGTGTAGTTCAAGCCTGGAACACAAATTCCATCCATTACAGAATCTCATTATCAGTCTTTCTACAAATGAAAGAATGAACAATAGATAACAAGTGAGCAATCAAAGATGGAGATGGCCAAACAAAAGTGCTCTGAGGATCAGAACCTGAAGTGGTCATGGAAGGACTGATGGAAACGTTGTGCTCAACCACTCAACTAGACCCAGCTAGAAATTCATATGGCAAAGCGCATGTGTCTGGTATTTGTTTTCTTTGTGAATATGTGGAAGCTTGCTTCTGGAGTTGGTGAGGCAGGAACCTGGAAACCTGCACCTCCCACTTGGCTTTACTTTTTATTCCCAGTGGCTGAGGTTCCTTAAAAGTACCTCAAAAGCCTCATTAGCATAGGGCTGTTGCATGCTGAG
Organism: Spilogale gracilis; assembly: GCA_004023965.1. Taxonomy (NCBI): domain Eukaryota; kingdom Metazoa; phylum Chordata; class Mammalia; order Carnivora; family Mephitidae; genus Spilogale; species Spilogale gracilis. The sequence goes on from PITA01019729.1 coordinate 23,020, forward strand.
CCTGACCTTCTTTTGAAGCTGGTTTCAGACCCTGCATGTCAGCTGATGTCATTTGGGACCTGAAAGGCCCTGGCTCAGAGGCCATTCCTTCTCTCCTTCAGTTCATTACTTCCCAGATGCTGCAAGTCTTTCTTAGTCACCTCATTCCCTTAGAACATCTCAGTTCTGCTCTGTGTCCCACAGCCACCACCATAAGCTGGGACTTCCCAGAGGTGCTGACTTTTGGGTTGAATCTGGGGCAATCAGCCACAGCCTGCTCTTAGTCCTTCTCTCATGAACATACACACAATGGTACATATCTTCCTCTGGTTTTGGTGTAGAACGCCACTTAATTATTGTGAAAGGAAAATTACTTTAATAGTTAGACACAGATTCCTCCATGAAGATAGCAAAGCTCATCCAAAAACTGGGCATTAGAAGAACACCACTGTAAAACACGGGGCAGATGACATGTATTGGTACCCAGAGCCCTGGGTAAGCAGGGCTACCAGGATCAGAAGTGGGATAGGTCCCTGCTTCCTTTTTCTGCCTCTCCATCTTCTCAGGAGAATGGGGAAAGCATTCTACCAACTGAGTGGCTCCTAGGGGGCACACATCTATTTCTCCAGTTTTGGTTATTTTTAAGGTTTTCTTTTTATATATATATTTATTTGTTTGTTTATTTATTTATTTAGAGCATGAGCAGGGAGAGAGGCAGAGGACAAGGAGAGAGAGAATCTCAAGCAGACTCCATGCTGAACAGAGAGCCCTACATGGGGCTTGATCTCACCGCCCTAAGATCATGACCTGAGCTGAAACCAAGAGTTGGATGTCTAACAAACTGAACTACCCAGGCACCCCTCTTTTTTCCAGTTTTTATCAAGAAAGCACTAAGGCGTTTTGTCTGACTCCATTACATGCCTTCTGCCAAGTGTAAAACTGTACACTTGTATAATTCCAGCAGTGTCTTTCATGCGAAAATGTACCATTCAGCTTATAGTTCTGTCAGCATTTCATGCCAAGCTTCCTGGGACACAAGCAGCCATAACACCAAATTAGTCAGGACCCCAAATATCTTATCTGCCACACGAAGAGCCAGAGGTGAAACATTAATGAGGGGAGAAGAGAATTTGAAAGACAATACATTTTTCTGATTCATACAAATGAAAGGACATTGTTTCATTCATTGTTGTACTAAGGAATAGGTTCCCCTTCTGCATGCAAAAAAATAGCATAACTGAGTCACAATGTAATTATATATTAAGAGACTTTCATATAATTTTTTAAATCAGCTCATTACAAACATTTATTTTTGTGGATATTTAAAAATCTTCAATTAGGCAGAACCTAAAGCAGTACTATAGTATTTTATAAGACTCAAGATCATTGCTTGCTGGTCTGAAATAGATATAAGGATGTTACTACAAGGAAACTGAGAGATTAAAGGATCTGCTGATGTATAAAAATATTTAATTTGAAGTTAAGTGTCCTGCTCTAGGGCTGAATGAACAAAGCAAACATCTACAATAAAGACACAATCTCAACCCTTCAGAACAGAATTAGGAAAGAAGGTCACATCTGTTCCGCCAAGGAATGGTTGTTCCAAAGCATATTCTCTTTATAAAACAGTTCCAAATAGAAACCTTATTGTTCTATTTAGCAGTGGCACCATACTCAGGAGCTCCACGTAATCCATTAGGTCGTGTAAATTGCAGAGGATAGCTCTGTTTGTTTTCTGGGCTTCTTTATGAAATCTAATAGCTACTTATTTAGGCAGAAACATATAGACCTTTACCTCTTCAACCGTGTGTCCCAGCATCTCTTACATACAAGGGCACTGCTTAATTTAAAATCATTCTGCATACTATTTCTGTTTTCACCATAAATATCACTAGTAATACACATACTAATTAGACTCTAACATTTCCTAGGTTTCTACCAAAGCCAATTAGCTTTTAACCATCTAATCTAGAATTATAGTGGTTTCTTTTTTTTTTTTTTTTTTAAGTATAGTTTATAGTGGATTTTTGAAAGGATATTTAAGAAATAAAATATCTGGTTCTGGAGATAGCTTACTATCTTTTCTGGAACAGGGATACCTGGGAGACTCAGTCCTTGTGTCTGCCTTTGGCTCAGGTCCCAGCATCCTGGGATTGAGCCCTGCATTGGACTGCCTGCTCAATGGGAAGCCTGCTTCTCCCTTTCTCACTCCCTCTGCTTGTGTTCCCTCTCTCACTGTGTCTCTCTTTATCAAATAAATCTAAAAAAACATCTATATTTCCTGGATTAGTAGAAATACATCTATGAATAAAATGATCCTTGAAGACATTCTTTGACTAAGCATATATTGCAAGCTACCATTTACTGATGACCCAACCATGAGCTCACAAATTTCTGGAGTGGCAGTCTTAAATATCTGAAATATTTAAGATAGACTAGGATCAGTGCTTGAGGAGGGGATTCAATTCATTACTTTTTTTGAATTTTGGAAGGACAGGAAAAGAAAAATATGGGCATGGTTAGTTCAGAATGCTCCAGAGAGAAGAAAGAAATCAAGCTCAGCTTGAGGGCATTTATCCAAAGAAAAGGAAAACACTAAACCTAAAAGGTACATGCCACCCCCATGTTCACTGCAGCATTATCACAATGGTCAAGACATATGAACAACCTAAACTTCCATCAATGGATGAAAAGATAAAGATGTGAGATATATATAAATATTTTTTAGCCATAGAAAAGAATGAAATGTTGCCATTTGCAATACCATGGATTTTGAAGGCATTATGTTAAGTGAAATAAGTCAGAAACAGGAAGACAAATCCTGTATGATCTCACTTATATGTAGAACCTAAAATAAAACAAAACAAGTTCATAGATACAGGGAACAGATTGATGATTGCTAAAACTGTTGGGGGGGGGTGTGTTGGAGGGTGGGCCAAATGGGTGAAGGGAGTTCAAAAGGTACAAACTTCCAGTTATAAAATAAATAAGTCATGGAGATGAAAACAAATTTTTAATGAGCTTTGTAAGGTCAGGAAAAGATAAAAACAATGTGGGCATGGTTAGTTCAGAATGCTCCAGAGAGGAGGCAGAAATCAAGCTGGACTTTGAAGTAAACACCGATTTAGTGGCCCCATTATCAGACTGCCCTTGTGCAGAGGGCATGCATAATTATACAACAAGGCAGGAAGTGAAAAGTGCTCTAAAAGAGAGGAACACAGGCTAAAGGATGATGGGAGCTAAGAAGAGGATGCATCTGAGGAGAGGCATCAGGGAGCCTTCTGAAGGTGGGATTCAGGCTGAACCATGAAGGATAGTGAGCTTTTTGAGAGAAAATAAAATGAAGACTGAAGGAGAAAAGTAAACAAAGCATAAGGTCTGAAAATACAATAAATATCAGGCAGTTCCTAAGATATCTATTTTCACTTTTACTGTAAAAGTGAAGTGCAAGTGAGAAGTAGAAATCTACTGAAAGGGAAAAGGTAGAGACAGGAAAACCATTCCTGTCTGCTCTTAACTCTCCATCCATACCTGCCTTACAGTTTTCATGTCTCCCTTCTGCTGACTTCTTCCCCTCTGCTTACAAATACGTTCAAATCCTTCCATCCATAAATGAAATTCAACACTCTCACCTCATCAGGCATCATTTGTGCAACCCCCAAATCTCTTGGCTTCCCTCCTTCCCATCATGAGATGGTGTGGCTGATGTGGGACTGCTGAGATTTGCTGAGACCAGTGAACTGGAGGGTAAGTCATACATATCTTGTCACATTCCCGTAATGATCTAACACCAGTTGGTGATAAATGTGTAGAAGACTATAACCGTCATATTTGGGGAGACGATGTCCCTTTCATGAATTTTATATTTTACATTGCATATGTAAAAGAAACAAATATTTGTGGTTGGATCAGAACAACAAGAGATAATGTTAACATGAGCAGTTGCAGAGAGGAGAGGAACTGCTTTTTCCCCATCAGACTGATCAGTGTGTGTGTGAAATAGTGTACATATATACATGAGATACAAGATATAATGTTTGTAAAATATATATACAATGGAAAGGAAGGAAAATTTAATACTTTCACTAATTCTTTCATTTAAAATCTTAGTGACTAATGCGAGTCCAATTTTATGAAGACTTTTTTTCCAGAATTTCACATTTGATGACTTCATGAAATTTTCTAAAAAATGTTTTATAACCACTTAACATTAACATAAGGCTGGGGTAAGGAACTGCATTTGAAAATGACAGAAGCTCCAACTTCACAGTGTGCCAAAGGGAGACAATTCCCTCACTATGACATCAGGAAGCACAGATGTTGAGTCCACAACGAGGGACCAGACAGAGGAGCATCAGATCCAAAGCCCTAAGGACTTCACCCTCGCTCAACAGGTTACATGCTTACCGTAAACATTTTGTAGTTTCCTCCACGCTGGGTATTTAATGTCCATGAGAGTACTCCCACTCTGGAAAATGCTTAGCCCATACTAAATTATGGCCTGTAACTGCTTTTTCATCAAGGTTAGATGAATAAAAAAACTATTTCTATATCTGGATATAGAAAGCATACATTACATATACAATTTCCTACTCCTACTTCCTACTTTCCTACTTCCTCAAAAATAGAATGTACTCTCTAGCTCTGCATTTTAAAATTAACTTTGCTTTTAGCAAAATCTGATGAATCTAGTTCAATAGTTTTCAGGTTAGCAGGCTATTCAGTCCATCTCCTAAAATGATTTAGGATATTTTTCTGTGACTTAAGAGCTGACATAGTGCCCGGGGCCAAGTGCTCTTACCTTGGGTGGTTGCATGTCTATGTTGTATTCAGGGTGCCCTTTTTCCACAATAAAAATGCAATGCCTCTACCTTTACCTAAACCCACCAAACCAGGACCTTTAAGCTGCATTTTAACACGATCCACGGAAGTCTCTAAGCATACCCCCTCAGGACTAGGCTGAACTCCTCAACTCTCCTCAAACCCAGCAGGCATCCAGAGACACTCTGCTACCTCTCATAGACTACTCTACAAGGCTCAATCTCAATGACCCATCTGTCTATGTGTTCCTCAGTTGGATAAAAGCTCCCTGAGGACAATGATCCTGTAGTCCTGGGATCCAGCCCTGTATTGGGCTCCCTGCTCAGAGGGAAGCCTGCTTCTTCCTTTCTCACTCCCCCTGCTTGTGTTCCCTCTCTACCTGTGTTTCTCTCTGTCAAATAAATAAATAAAATCTTAAATAAAGAAAGAAAAACTAACACGTAATTATACCTTACCAAAATTGTTCCAAAACATTCTGACTGATTTTCCCCCAATACTGACTTCTACGGCCTAAAAATCCTAAAAGGACACTAAAGGTGATAAAAAATAAACAAAAACGGAGCTTGGGAATCATTTTATTTGTTCTTTATAGTGAACACTGGTATTTTCCAAACTCTTCATGCAACAAAAATGAGAATATTTGAAATGAGTATTATTTCTCAGTAACAGCATCCACAGCATTAGAACTATAATTTAGTCTTACTATCTTGTTCAATGCTCTCATTTTGCAGGTTGGGAAAACTGAGGTCCAGGCAACACCTGTGTAGATCCCAGTTCTGGCTCCAGTCCTGGGTCCTTCCACAGAATCTTTCAGCCTTGCGGAGGAAGCTTTTCTTAGGTGATCATAATGAGCATGCAGGGATCTGCCAGCAAAGCTTGGCAAATCTGCTTACAACTTGCTATCCAGCAAAGGATAGCTTCACAGTCCCAGTGGAGAGCCCGAGGGCTTGAGACAAGCAGATCCAAGTGTGAAAGCTGTTACTTGTTCCTTATGTGTACTTTCCTCTAGAGCCATTTTTATTTTCCTTTTCATTGCCTCACCATTTCATCCTAGAGGCATCTGTTAACCTGCATAATTCAGTCAACTGCTCTCTGGATGCCCTCCCCAGAAAGCTGCAGATTCAAGTTTGGCCCCAAGCAAGCCCTTTTTCAGGGTAAGGGCCTGAGTCTCTCTCTCCCACTTCTACACCCTGCCACAGCAGTTGCCTGGGGAACAGGACTTCCCACTGATCAGGCACACAGAATTCACAAGTCAGGGACCCAGACCCACTCACACAAGTCTCCGAGGCACCACCTGTTCCTTTACTTCTTAATAGGGTTTTCCACTTCCAATTCTCCACCCTAGACAATCTTCTCACATCCAGCCTGGACACTGTGTGAGGCATTACCTTTTAAGTTCAATTTTCTGTTACCCTGCTAAGATAATCTGCATTTTAAATGACTGCAGTAGGGCCCATTTTATTACAAAAGAGTGACTTTCCAAGGAATGCAAAGTCCTGCAATTAACCTGCACTGGGAAAGGATCAAGTAAAATTCTCAGCACTGCAGCCATCAACATAAAAAGTGAGTTCTATGAGGTGGTGGGTGTCAATTTTTAGGACATTAAATGAGGAAGCTGTAGCCACAAAAGAAAAAAAAATAATAAAGGTATGGATTCTGAACTTGGAAACCAGAAGCTATTTTATGGGTGACTGCTCCTCCGCCACACCCTAACATAATAAAAAATGTTACGTGAACATATTTTTCTATAATCATGTATTTAATTAAAAACATACATAGCAAATAAGACTTTGCACCTCATCTAATTTTACTAACATTTGTATAATGCTATTGCATGACGCTAGGGAAGGAGAAGGGAATGGGCAGAAGATTCCTCTGTCTTCAGAAACAAATGGAAATACCTAGTGTAGTTCTTTTAATATCATCCTTCTGCATTCAGTGATCTCTTGATAAAAGTCAGAAGGTGTACTGATTTGTGAAAACATGTAAATATATTCACAACTATACAAATCTTGTTTATAAAGCCTCCTTACTGGTGGCTTCCAACTGAATAAACATCAGAGCTTAGAGTCCATTTTTAAATGCTGAAGGAGCTAAAGACAAGTAGATTTTAAGTGGATGTAATTCTTATATATGCTTATTGCTTTTAAGGCTAGCACCTTCCCAGAGACAAAGAAAATGGCACATGTAACCAAAAGACAGTCATCACAATTTTAACTGTATGATACACAGAGACTGTCCCTATAATCCCATTAAAATATAAATTTATATTTAATAACACATATTAAAATATAAATGTATCTATGAAAATACAAATATATGCTATTACGAAAACAAACAAACAAACAAAATAACCCAAAAAACAAGATCAAAAGTGTCACTTAGGATTCCCAAAACGGTGCCCCAAACAGAAGCTAACTGCAGTTTCAACTTCCTCCAGAAATGTAGTCTTGACTTGTCAGCCGGGAATTTTTCAACCCAAGCTGAGTCTCTCACCAGGGAATTCTCCACCCCTCAAAGTTGATGTAATGTATATAGTAAGACATCTTGCTTTCTCTCTGGAAACTGGACACCCCTGGAACAGTCTTTCTCTTTTGCTAATAACTTTCCTGTCCCCACCCTCTTTCTATAAAAACTTCCCATTTTGTACAGCTCCTTGGATCTCCCTCTATTTGCTAGGTGAGGTACCACCCAATTCATAAATTGTTTAATAAAGACAATTAGATCTTCAAATTTGCTTGGTTGATTTTTTTTTCTTTTTTTACAAAGCCATGAGCCTTTTTTTGGAAACAGTCAACAGAAAGGTGAACATTAGCTGGGATAAAAACTCTTGATCATCTCCAATGGATGGGTTGAAAAACCAAGGCATGGAGCTTTGCAATTTCTTTTCTTTTCTTTTTTTTTTTTTTTTGCAATTTCTTTAACTATCAAATTGGAAGGTAAATCTAATCTTTGTACAATGACAATTAAAATACTCATTTATACCTCTCCTAGATCCAGAGACATGGAAATGCATGGCATGGGGCATGACAAGGAGGGCAAGACAGCCTGAAGAGTAAGCCTCCCATGCCTTTCTTAAAGCATTTTTTTAAAAGATTTTATTTATTTGACAGTGAGAAACAGAGTTAGAGAGGGAACACAAGCAGGGGGAGTGAGAGAGGGAGAGGCAGGCTTCCCGCCAAGCATGGAGCCCTACGTGGGGCTCAATCCCGGGTCTTCCGGATCATGACCTGAGCCGAAGGCAGTCACTTAACCAATTGAGCCACCCAGGCACCCTCTTAAAGTATTTTTAAAACAGGAACATTGAGGCACCTGGGTGGTTCAGTTGGTTAAGCAACTGCCTTGGTTCAGGTCATGATCCCGGAGACCTGGGATCGAGTCCCACATCGGGGCCTCTGCTCGGTGGGAAGCCTGCTTCTCCCTCTCTTACTCCCCCTGCTTGTGTTCCCCCTCTGGCTGTGTTTCTCTCTGTCAAATAAATAAAATCTTAAAAAAAAAACAAAAACAAAAAAACAGGAACATAAGGGGAGTAAATGAAACTACACACCTAGGGCTCTTGATATACTGGGTAAATATTACTCATTATTATTGTTTTATTTTGTTTTTCCAACAGGCAGTATGTAGAAGCTGAGAAGGAATAAATCACTTCATCTGGATATTGAGGTGATTTCCTTTTCTCAAGGCTTACAGAAAACTTGGGAAGCAGCTTGGAAAGGTACTCAATCAGTTCATGACTATAATGTTTATTAGGATTAATAAACTGCTAGAATGTTAAAATAATAAATCCTGAATCTAGAGAACACTGGGTAACAATACTGTTACGAGGTATGCAACAGCCATTTTGTATGATCTGTCAAGAATGTGCTGTGAATATATGGGGTTTGATGACTCCAGAAATTTCATATTCATAGCAAATTGAGGTACTCTAAAAAATGGGTTTGATTCTAATTTAACTTTGCAAATTAATTAAAAACAAGCATATTCTTTTTTTCTGCTTATAAAAATAATTCCCCTTTATTGTAGAATGTTTAAAAAAGTAAACAAAACCCATACTATCTTGTGATAACTACTATTACTATGTAGATGAACTGCTTACATTTTAATGTAGTATGCATGAATTAATATAACTGGGATCATGCTCATATTGAATTTTGTGCTGTGTGTTTCACTTCACGTAAGACTGCATTTTGAACATCTTTCCACATTCAAAATTCTTTGAAGATCACTTTATTACATGCACAATCTATTGTATGGATGTATCATAATTTATTTAACCTACCACCTTTTTATGTGCTACAAATAATAAAGCAATGAATAATCATAGACACACAGATAGATTTCCATGCCACTGACTATTTTGTGGGGTGCGTGCTGGAAGTCAATGTAAATTTTCCAGCTATGTTCTCATGGAGAACTTTTCAAGGTGTAGGTACCCATGTATTTGTCGGGACCCTGCTGCAAAGCCTGACCTCACCACCCAAACACCTGCAGTTTTAGTTGGTTTATTAGATAGACCAAAAAGAAAGCTCATTGCTGTTTTATTTGCATTTTTTGAATTACCAAGTGCACATAAGTTTTTTCACTTGTATTTCCTTTTCTGTGAGTAGACGAAATGAGCCCTTTGCCCAGATTTCTCTGAATATTTCAGATTGTTCTTGTCATGGCACCTTTTGTTGTCTGTTACAGTTATTAACCTCTGATTGATGTATTTTGGCAAGTCAGTTTTCCATTTGTAATATCTTCTTTTTATCACTTTGTGACTTTTATTGTCATCCATGTTTTTATGTCATCAAATGCAGCAGTCCTTACAGCTTGCTTCTTCTGTGAGGAACAGGGGACAGCCCTTAGTGAAGCTCCTAGTCTGCTACCAGTAAGTGACTCACCTGCCTCGGTTTCTGATCGGTCCATCTCTCATCACTTCAACCTTCTAAAGTATAAAATGTGTCACAACTTTATTGTAACAAGTAGAGCTCAGTTAATCCTTCCTAAACTTAAAACATAAATGCTGTCAAGAAGAATTAAATGACTCTTATAAAATCAAATCCCTCCAGGAAACCTCAGAGGCATGATTTATGTTTATTGCAAATTTAAGATTTTTCTTTAAGTTCTTTAAGCATCGTGAACCTTTGTTAACTTTACTCTGAATATCCTTGAGCATAGAATTTCTAAAAAAAAATTCTTGTCTGTGTTTTGAGATCCTTGTGATCTGGGTCCCAACATATCATGGGTTATTACAAACATTGATAATGACCTCTCACATAGGAGCTCTGGTCTCAGAGTAGAAAGCAACACCATCCCTTTTGTATTGATGTGGGAAGAAAACACTATTCACTATTTGGAGGATTTGCAGTCATTAATAAAGTCTTAACTTTTTGACAATGGTCTTTGGGAACAATTACTTCCTCTCCTTTCATCTTAACTCACATCAGAAGTGTTCAGTTTGCTGTGGGCAGAAGGTAGGCTTAAGACAAACAGCTTGGACTTCCTTTGCCATTGACTTTTTATCTCCTGTGGAGAGGCACATCTTATTAGTGCCTTATTTAACTAAGTCTTCCTCCCCTTAAGGCTGTTAGTATCTAATAGTGTGCCGTTTCTCTTTCTTCACTAATTTTCAGATGTCGAAGAAAACTGGTAGTCATGATTTCTAATTCTTTGAGTTGAATCTCAATTGATGAATGTAATCCAAAGTGACTTTCACAATGAAACATTAACCTTTTCATTACTTTCCCTAACTTAGTAATGGAGACATTTATGGGCAAACTAGAGATAGATGTAAAGTAATAAGCTAGTCATACATATATCCAAATGTGAGTAAAATCCCTGAAAATGAAGATAGTGAGCTAGAAAAGCGAGTATTAATGGGAACATAATACATCCCAGGCACTGTTAGTCACCCTATATGGGTTATTTCATTAAATTTTCATAGCAAACATATAAGAAATAGGGGTATCCTTTCTAGTTCATAGGTATCTGACTTTCAAAGAGTTTTATTAACTTACATCATGTGCTAATAGATGCTCAAAATAGTATGTCTCCCTCTGATTCCAAAGCCCATATTCTTTGCATCGCATGATGCTACCTGTGTAGCTGAAGCTAAGACCTCTCTATATTTTCTGGCATTTGAAGGGAAATTGGTTGTTTTGATCTCAAACATCCCCAGGACTGCTATGTTGCTTCCTGAAAGGAAACACTCAAAACTAGAATTCAACCACAGAGGAAGTGATAGCATACTCATTTAGACAATAAGTCATAGGTGTAGATAACTATGCTAAAATAAATTGATCAAATTACTCCTACAAGCAATCCATTTCTGTCTTCAGAATATATTTTCTTTTTCTCATTTAACCACATGAATACAAAGCCCAAGTCCACTGCATTTTGCTCTTAAGACCTGGGAGTGAAATGAGATTATCATGCTTTCAAAGACTCACATTATTTGGAGGTGAATCTGAGATAAACATTGCTAGATGAAGTAGTGAGTCCACTATTCCATGTTTCAACTCACATGCTAACTTTTACTCTGTGACCTTCATTCATTATTTGAAAACTGAAGTCAACAACTTACTAAAAATAATTTAAGTATCATGATGTTGACAAAATAAAAAAGTGGACCATCTATAAACTTGATTTTTTAACAAACCTTACTCAAGTGTCACATCTTCTAAATATGTTTAGAAGAGAGTGAAAGAGGAAGATGGAAATGAAAAAGGAATAAACTTTCTTTGTCAAGAAAAGGGTCTCTCAGCAAGGAAATAGCTATGAGCTTCTAAAGACAACCCAGGTACTTTCTGAAGGAAAGCACCACATCTGTGGACATTTGCTTGCATTTGGGAAATCCACAAGTAAAACAACACATAAAAAGTCACAGGAAACACATTGTAAAGCTATTGTGCCAACACTGTCAGAAAAGGTGAAGGAATCCCTTTAATGTACACATCAAGGAACAGCAACTGGCAGATTTAACCCTCTTTAGGGAAAATGCACGTGTGAGTAAGTGATTGGAGCTAGGACCCTCCCAACATCTAGTTGATTACAAAACACATGGTTATGTCTATAACAACTCAATATGTGTAATAAACAGTTTAGTTATATTGTAGTTAAAACTGCCTCATCTCAGATGGTGAGGGAATTTTGAAATCCCAAGTCAATTTCCTCGTCTCTCTCCTCTGAACTTTTATACAGAGGATAAATATATCAGTGTTAACAGAGGCCTTAATTTAGAATGAAAATGAATTGACAACTGTCCAAAATGCTTTGATAGTAAAAGACTATTCCCCCAATCTGGCAGAATTTCAGGCAGCAGTTAAGTTCTGGGGGATATTTTAGGGAAAGCACCCAGGACCAAGACCACTTGAGCTCCGGATCTGGATTTGCCTTTTCTAGCCCCAAAAGCGTCATTTCATAACCCGCAAAATGAGATAAAATGAGGAGACCTGCCACACACATCTGTTATGAGGATAAAATGAAATAGTAGCATGACTGTGCTTTGTAAATGACAAGGAATTTTAAAAATATTTAGAGTAATGTCACCCACATGGTGACAGTGTTTCTGACTTCACTCCCAATCACAAGAAGAGCAATTAACATCTATTCAAGAACACCCCTGAGGGAATCCTAGAATACAGAGGTAAGAGTGAATAACCCACTGCACCTCAGAGACCGAGACAGACTACCTTCAGTAAGCGAAGTAGCTTCACATTGACCACAGAGTCCCGTCCCCACGTGAGTGTAGTACTATGTAGAGAGGCTTCCTCTGAACCTCAAGTTCTCCCATCCAGAAAAGAAAACTCAGGGGAGATAACCATTTTCCCTTAGTATATGGGTAGCTTTGTAGCATCCCATACCGTTATCTCACAGTATGGGGATTACACAGACTCTACAGGGCCCAGCCACTGGGAATCTGACTGTGAAAGGAGAGAGACTTGCAACAACCAGCATATAAATCCTGGCAGACTTACCTGCGGTTCATACCTGCAGTGCTCAAGTAGAATCCCAACAAGTGGCTTTGCTTATCTGCAGAACCAGGTCAGGGGCACATAGGGAAGTAAGCAGGTTGTAGAATATGCCTGATTTGGATCCTCAAAGTTGAACTTTTGTTAGTTTTGGAATCTGGTTTGCCCAGGCCCATGCAAGTAGCTGAATCACAGCCCCACCTGCTATGGAGAGTGTCTTCAGTCCCATTTGAGCAGAAAGGCTAGTAATAACTCCTAAAAGGTGTGTAGTCTAGTGGCATGTGAGCCAAGAGATAGGCAGGCATAGCTGACTGGCCTAGGGCAAAGAATTATCAGCAAACATACCCAGAAACAAACTAAGCTGAATGATGAAGAGCTATCTCTGTAAAAGCAAATCTGCAAAATCTAGAAAAGGAGCTGTATTACTCAATTGTATTTATGTCATTGTAAGAAATCAAGGATCACAAAAATCAGGTAAATTAGGTAAGTAGTACCAAGGAAACTAATAAAGTTCCAATAACTGACCCTAAAGAAATGTAAATCTATGAACTGTCAGATAAAAAATTCAGAATAATTCTCTTAAGGAATTTTAGTGAACTATGAGAAAATACAGAAAACTAAAGGAAATTATGAAAAACATTTATTAACAAATGTCCTTTGACAAGGAAATAATTATCCAACAAACAAACAGAAATCCTAGAGCAAAAAATAAAATAACTGAACTAAAGAACTAAATACAGAGTTTTAAAAGTTGACTCAACCAAGCAAAAGAAAGAATCAGTGACTTGGATGATAAGACATTGGAAATTCGGGAGGGTCAAGATGGCGGAAGGCCAGGTGACCGCATTTCAGGGAGTTCCCTGAAGAGAGCTGAATTCCAACAAAAAAACCACTACAAGACCACCGTGAACACCCATGAAACCAGCCTGAAATGTGATATTTCCCACTTCTGGACCGCCACGAGAGACAAAGAACATCGGCAAAAAGGTAGAAACGAATTGGAGGGTCT
>PITA01019730.1:0-36764 GCA_004023965.1 Spilogale gracilis
TTTATTGTGATCTTACAATAAAAGACGTAATATCGCTACTGTATGAGTCTGCTAATGCCCATCCTACAGAGTTTAGTGATAAGCCTGATGCTGCCATTTTCTCAAATTATACTGTGGCACAGTTTACAACCATTTTTTAAAAATGATTCACTTAACAAGTTATAAAGTATCTCTCCCATGTACAGGATGAGCACCTAAAGGAGTTTCTCCTTATTTGAATTCAAAGTCACCCTCCCTTCCTACCTAATCAGTGTAACCAAGGTTCCACCATACTGAGTAGACTCCTTCAGATTCAGAAGACCTGTTACAAAATTAAACTCTCTAATAGGCTGAGTGACATCTGAGCAGAATCAAAGATATGAAAAAGAACATTTCCAAAGAGAGCTAGGGGAAAGGATGACACACACAGAGTGTTGGCTTTCTCACCCTTGAATTGAGTGGTGCAGATGCCCAGGTAGACTTTTAATAGAACTCAGAAGGCAAAAATCCATGGAAAAACCCCTATGAAGATAGAATTCAGGACCAAGAAGAGGCAAAAGAAAGAAAAAAAAAAGGCTGCTGAGAGCAGAAGAGGGCCAGGCATCATGGATAGACTATAAACAATGGGAGGCCATTTTCCCTTCCTGATAAACTCCCTATGTTTTTGTTTGTTTGTTTGTTTTTTATAAGCTCCATATGTTAAACCACAGGCCAACCTCTCATCAGCCAGCTGCAGCAGGGACCCAACAACCAGGATGGGCCACTGCCTCCTCCCACCTCTATCCAACCATGCTTGGTGATGACAAGAGTGGGAAGCATCTGTTTGACAAGCACCATGCAGAAGATAAAGTTATCAGGAGGTACCTAAGGAGCACAGTGTTTTGGCATGTGCCCAGGAAGAGGAGAGCATCTCTCCCTGGCAACCAAGTGAGCACAGGAAGTGCTGCCTCGACCAGAAAACCAAGGAAATTCCTCTCTGCTCCTAAGCACCCATCTTTGCATTTGTGTTCCTCTTTTCTGTCTGCTAGGAACTCCTTACCCACCTGGAATTACCTCCTGATGTAAATCTTCCATCACCTCAGCCCAGGATAGATGGTAGCTCAGAGTAGGAATAGATGAGAAGGAAGGAAGGAAGGAAGGGAGGGAGGGAGGGAGGGAGGGAAGGAGGGAGGAAGGAAGGAAGGAAGGGAGGGAGGGAGGGAGGGAGGGAGGAAGGGAGGAAGGGAGGGAGGAAAGAGAGAGAAGAAATGCATGAACCTTCTTCATGAGTATTCTGGCCTCGGCTTTAGTTTGTCCTAAGGTTTTATGAGAGACCCAAACCACTGACATTAATATAAGATACTATGTATTGCGTACTAGTCATGGATCAGGCTCAGTGCCACTTGCTTGATGAGTATTAATGTAACTTAGTACAACACTAATTCAAAGGTGAGGAGGCACATATTTTTTAAAAGTATTAACATTTGTCCATAGTCATACAGATTTTATATTGTCAGATGCAAGCATCAAAACCAGGTCAGGGTGTCTCCAAAGATTATTCTCTAAGAATGCTCTTCACTACCACTTCTAGAATTCCCTTTGAAAATGCTTAACAAGTGCGCCTGGGTGGCTTAGTTGTTAAGCATCTGCCTTCGGCTCAGGTCATAATCCTGGAGTCCAGGGATCAAGCCCTGCATTGGGCTCCCTGCTCCAAGGGCAGCCTGCTTCTCCCTCTTCCTCTCCCCCTGCTTGTGTTCCCTCTCTCACTGTGTCTCTCTCTGTCAAGTGAATAAATAAAATTAAAAAAAAAAAAAAAAGGAATGAGAAAGAAAAATGCTTAACAGGCAGGCATCTAGAGCTGAGTGTAAGGCAGCTGCTTTTTGAGATTTGGAAGACACTTTTCAGCCACCATCCCCCCTGCAGAGGAAGTAGGCTACCTTGCCCAACCTCCCAGGGGCTTCCCCCAATGGGAGGCGGGACTGAGAAAGCCTTTCTCCCTTCAAGTCATACTTAACTCTGTCTTCCCAGTTCTCTGTCAGAGAAAGAACACCACCCCCTTGGTTTGATTTCTACCCAAAACACAAGGTATGATGATTGAATAACGTGAACTAAACAAAAATAAATAAATAAACCTTGAACAATAGATATTCCCTAAAGACTTCCTGGGTCTCTGCTTCTCAAGCCCCACCCCCCCGGAATCCTCTGGAAACTCAAGCTCTCTGCTTCCTGTGGCTTGGCTTGGGCATGTCATTGATATTCTAAGATTCATTAATGTGCTTTGCTCCATAATGGACCAGTTTCTCTGGCTTCCCTGACTTAAATGTCCAGAAGAACAGGAAAGAGGCCCATTTTCTTTTCTTTTCTTTCCCTCGCACCCATCAGCTCCCACAGAGAGATTACTCTCACCTTGGTTAATTATTCTACCCACACTAAAAGTCAGTTGCTGTTCACTGTGATTTTAGGTTTGTGTTTTTAAGTCTCTTATGGACACCTCAATTAATTATAACTTACTTATACTTTAATTGCACAGAATACATCTGTCTCTTCAAATGGAGGTAGCAAGAGGTGCTCTTGCTAAACGTCCAGGGGCATGGGCAAGTCAATACATTTCTTAAATTGTAACATTTGAGAAGAAAAAAGATTAATCCTAGACCATGCTATTAATATATTCTTGAGTGAATACTTTCCCACAAAAGCTTTAGTGATAACAGTTCAGTAACAAAGGGACTGGTCTATATATCAGTCACATAAAACTTTCATTTAAAACATGTCAGGCAGTAGGACAGCCTCAGGATGTGAGGTCCACTCAGAAGTATGGCTGGATACTGTCCAGACCCTCACTTGTAGGTTACAAAGAAAACCAAAGAAGGGAAGTAAGCTCCTTGGAGGAGGGCAGGGAGAACAGAGCATAAGGTAAAGCTTTGGGGTACCCCATTTCATCAATGCAGGAAGAGCTGAGAATATTTCTACTATTATTATTTTTAAGCATTTAAGTGTTTCCTGAAACTAAGATCAATGTTTTACCTAAGTTCAGCCTTTGTTGCTGCTGAAATTTTATTTTTCTGACTTCTGCTTTCCTCCAAATGATGGTCTTAAAACATTTTCTGAAATCTCAGAGGGAAAAGATAAAGGCAAGCCAGGACCTCCAGCATTTGTTAAAATGTTTGTGTAATCCATCCCAGTTTACTCTGTTCCACTGAAGGCTGATTTTAATCCTCATATGCAATCCATTCTGACTCTCTGCCCACAAAGATAAGAGGAATAAAGCTTTTACAATAATGTAATATCATATCTGAAAAGGATTCCACAAATCCTCTTGTAAGATCGGTACAAAAAAATCCAATTTAGCAAAAGCTTTAAACACACACGGGTCCACACATGGTACAATGTGCCTCTAATCAATGAAGCTCGTGGTGAACAGGGGCCAGGAGAGAGATAGAAGCCTGCACTCCTGAAAAACACACAACTTCACAATGGAAGTCTTGATTCCACAAATGTTTAAAATAGACACTGAACTTGTTGTTACATGAGTGTTAGGATCATTAGAATTTCTTTTCCTCCCATTGGTTCTGAATCGCTGACTATCAAAATAGAACTTTTTGTCTTACCTTATGAATCTCCCCACTTTCCCCAGCAAAAATGTTTAGCTTTGACAAACTCCATTTTCTTTTTCTTCCCCTTTGTAATATATCACCATGATTTCAGACCAAAGTCAAAATTTTTCTAATTTTCAGCTTGCAGCTTCATGCTTATAGTATTATCCAGATTTAATGGAGAATTAACAAACAAACCAACCCCAAAACCAGTCTAATGGTTTGCCAACCCACGGCAGCACCGATAAAAGCAGTTTGTTGCCCTTGGGCAGATTGTGACCAACATTATCACGAGGACGTTATCCTATAAAGCAAAGTGATCGGATTCCCTCAAAGCTGCCACCCAACTACCTGCTTGGGCTATTAATGTCTCTTCATTATCTACATTTTTATTCTACTCTAGTGTGCCCTAGTTGCCTTTGGGTTGAAGCAGTTACAGGGTCAAGAAATGAGCCACAGCAGCATGGCGCTGAGCACCAAAGGGAAGAAAGTGCTGTGGCTGGATGGGCCTTGTGTGCACTGTGAAAGACGGAGACTTAGGGAAAGGAAGTGTTTTAAACAAAATTCTCCCTGGTCTTTGGGGAGAGCACTGCTTCCTTATTCCATGGCGAATTCTTTTATAAGACCAAATATTATTTGGTAACATCGTTAACTTTACTCTAATTGATCTGTTTTAAATCTGGATCTTTATTTGTTCGGTTTCTTGGAGTGCCTCATTGATTCATCCCTTCCTGATCCCACCATGAGCCATGGGCCACCAGTCCTTTCCTCTCTTGTCCAGACAGCAAACTCACTTGCAAATTTACAAACTTTGTCTCTCCATTTCATGCTTCACCAACCTTCCCTGGAACACCTTCATTTCCCACATTCCCTGACTTTAAAGGCCTCTGGCTTCACATTCCATCTTGTAATGTACCTATGTACATGCATGGCTCATTTCCCTCCCAGAAGATCATCTCAAAGGTCAGAGCCAAGTCTGACCTCACTTTGTATGACCCAGAGCGTATACAAAAGCCTTCTTAATAATTTGAACTATAATGTGGGATAAATAATAATGTGTTTTTCTCATCATCATCCAAGCTTCCTCTGATATGGGTTTGAGCAAACTGAGTTATATCACAAAATCTCAATATCTTGTGTGGCACAAGCGACTGACCATGTATTTATTGCCCTGTATCAGCTTTGCTTCTAAGCATGAATCTCTTCCATCCACCCAAACTATGTGACAAACCTATACAATGTACCACCTTATTTTAAAAGCACAAATTATGTAACCATAAGCAAATTACTAAATCTCTCTACAGTGTGTTTATCCCAGTAACTAATTATACTTAACATTAGTTTCCTCTTTTAATGTTTAATTCCCTAACCCAATACTACCTTATTCCTCTGTGCTTTTGATTTTCTCCTTATGCTTAGAATATTCCTTGCTCTGACTGCTTGTCTACTAACTCTTTTTTTTTTTAAGATTTCATTTATTTATTTGATAGAGAGAAACACAGCTAGAGAGGGAACACAAGCAGGGGGGATTGAGAGAGGGAGAAGCAGGCTTCCTGCCGAGCAGGGAGCCCGATGTGGGACTCGATCCTGGGTCTCCGGGATCATGACCTGAGCCGAAGGCAGTCGTTTAACCAACTGAGCCACCCAAGCACCCCGCTTGTCTACTAACTCTTACCTCATTTCAAGGACTCTAAATTTACATTGTTAACCCCAGATTCATTCCTGACCCCAAAACCATACATTCAACTGCCTTGCTGACATCTTCACAGAGAGTTATCAGAAGCCTGTGGCATTAGTCCAGGTGAAATACTATAGTGCATAGTGGTCTAGATTAGGACTATTCCAGTGAAGGTGGGCAAAAGAGGTAGAGATTGGGCATATTTTGAAAATTGTGTCGATAGAGTGTCTATGACATATAAATGCAGGTTAGTTCACATTATTAGGAGTCTCATCCGCCAACACTACAAGCATGGACTCAGTTCCCTGTTGATTTTGTTCCTCTTTATGGTTAAAGATCTGCTGATTAAGGACCCTGTGAGCAGACACCTTGCAGGGGCATGTGTTTGCTTGTCAAGCGCAGAGAGTTTGATTACATAAATCTATCATCACTAGTGGGATATCAGATTATTTAAATTCTTTTCTTCTGAGAGATACCTTTTTGAAGATGCAGGCTCACTTGTCTACCTTCCTCCTTAAAATGCCCACTTAAATGTCTCACAGATATCTCATATTTAACCTGTCCAAAACTGAACTCTTACCTCTTAGGCTACCTCTGTTTGCTCCTTCTCCAACCTTGCCTAGCTCAAAAATAACACCGTTCTCCACGCAATGCCACAAACTCAGGAGCAACTTTGACAATGATCTCTCCCTTACTACCCAGATCCAATTGATGAGCATATGCTCACGATTCCATTAAATTATAGCTTGAAATATGAATCTCCTTTTCTAAGGCTATTATCCTAGTTCAAACAAACTTCATCTCTGATGGGACCACTTTAAATAACTGTCCATTTTGCTTCTACTCTAGACTTTCTGTAGTGCATTTTCTTTTTCTTTTTCTTTTTCTTTTTTAAGATTTTACTTATTTATTTGACAGAGAGAAACACAGCAAGAGAGGGAACAGAAGCAAGGGGAGTGAGAGAGGGAGAAGCAGGCTTCCCGCCAAGCAGGGAGCCGGATGCACGGCTCGATCCCGGGTCTCTGGGATCATGACCTTAGCCGAAGGCAGTTGCTTGACCAACTGAGCCACCCAGGAGCCCCGGTGGTGCATTTTTCTATACAGAAGCCAGCATGTCTTTTTAAAGATGTAAATCTGATTATGTCTCCTTCATTTTAAATTCTTCAATACTTTCTACCCCTCTTCAAATAAAATTATCAATCCTCCACTTGGCTTATAACATAATTTATGCATAATTTGGTCTCTGTGCTCCAGCCACACTAAACTTCTGTTTTTACAACTCTCCAAGATGTCAGCTCCATATCTGTGCTCTTCTACTGTATCGTCGACACCTAGGCAATGTTTGGCACATAGGTGTTTAATTAATATTTGTTGATGCATAAAAGAATGGACAAGTTTTGAAGATTATCACCTTTATGCCAGAAGAGCAGGTGAACCATTATAATCCTTTTAGCTACAAAGCAATGGAAGATCTAACTAACAGAGGTCTAAACAATAAAAATTTTTATTATATCATACAATTGGAAGGTCATGGAGAAGGTAGCTTTGGGTCAGCTTTGGGCAACTACTTCAGCTTCAGAATATTATTTTCAGCCTCCAGTTTCTTTCCTTCTCTCTGCTCTGCAAGCTCAGCTGGCGTGAACACGAGATCCCATCCCCCTATGGTCACGAGATGACTAGTGCCTTTCAGATATCACAGGTAGATGACAACATCCAGCTAACAATAGGAATGTTTCCTCCATTCAGCTCTTTTTATTAATGAGTAAAACCTTTCCTAGAAACTCGTTGGCAGAATCACCCTCAATTCTATAGGCCAAGGTTGAGATACATGCCCTACCCATTCCTACCAAATCACTGGAAAAGAGTTTAAGACTATCACATTTAGACCAATTATCAATGATCCCTTGGAGCTGGAATAAAGTTTCCTTTCCTTACGCAGTCAGAGGAAAACAATACAACAAAATCAGAGTTCTGCCAACAATGAAAAGTTGAAGGACAGGGAGAAATGAGAAATGGAATTGACAAGGAAAAGGCTATTGATAGATAACCAAAAGTGCCACCAAAGAACATCATCATCATCAAAATTCACAAATCTTATTGGCCAAAATACATTTCCTCTGGTTAAGTCAGTTAATAGGACTTGGGTCTATAAGCAAAGACTTAAGCTTAAATCTAAAACCATTTGTTGAGGTAGATAGCACAATAAGTAAGAGTAAAGGGTCTGGATATCCTTGATTCAGCCTCAACCAAAGCAGCTATACCTTTTTTTTTCTGCTTAATATAATGAAGCTCCATGAAAGATTTTGAGAAAAGGTTTCTATGGTTATTAAAAGGAATTTGAAAATTCCTACGCTGATATTTTCCAAATAAGCAGTTGGGTCCCAGAGAGATTATATACTTTGTTTAAGTCACATACTAGCTAAATGGCCTAGTAAAACAGTACATCTATAGGAAGCCAAGTCCCAGGGGAAAGAAATAGACCAGATTCAAGATGCCAATAACAAAGGTGAGGATACTTTATAACAGTGTGCTTGGGTTCAAATGTTTAGGATGGTTGGTGCTGGCCTTCCAAGTGCAGGTAACATGTGAACAGAGGGGAGTGTCTGAGGATTGAGATAAGCAGCAGTAGTCTGTCCTCTCTCTAACATCCCTTCTCCACCTATCTGAGTCCTCCTCTTTCACATGCTCCTTTAAAGTTAATGGACCCCATTCTCCTCTTTCCCTAGTTCTTGCCTTACCTGTTTTTCTTCTTCAGTTTCAACTACCAAGTTTTCTCTGATGAACAGAAATTTCTATTTCTAGCACTTCTCTCCCCAGCTCCAAATTTCAATTTGTAATCATTCACTGGCCATTCCCAACTGAATATACCACAAACACCTCCAAATCCATGCACTTAAAACTTACCCATGATACCCGTGTCCTCTCACCCTCCATCTGTATTTGCTCTTCCTCAAGTGGTCCCAATACCACTAAAATATCTCCCTGTGTGAGAAGAACCAGGCCAGGAAGCTGGCCACTCACGTCCAACCCTGTCTTTTCCGCACCCACACATCAAAAGTTGCTACGATTGTCACTCCCAACACCTACATCTCTCTCAGACAAGCTCCTTTTCACCCTACCCCCTGCACGCTACCCTCACTATTTCTTTTCTAGTTTTTTTGTAGTAAGTCCCTGATGGTCCATCCTCCCCATAAATCCATCCTTTGTCCTATAACCGCAATGATATTTCTAAAACAAACATCCAAAGTAATTTTCTTTCTTAACAATTTATTTTCCAGAGCTGCAGAATAAAGTTCAACTCCTCAGAAGGTCCCAAAACCCCATCATGATTTGACTCCCTTCCTCTCTGCCTAATTCCTGAGCCCTTCTTATTCATGGGGAGAGGAGGTCTTAAAGGTGATTTAAAGCCCAGCCTTTGAAGTCAGACTTCCTGAGTTTAAATCTTGGCTCCATCACTTGCTGAGTTGTTTACCAAATCATTTAACATCTCTGTCCCTCTGTCTTCCCATTCATAAAATGAAGATAATATTTGCTGAAAATTAAATGAGATAATACAGGTCAAGTGTGCAGAACAGTGCCCAGAAAACAGTGAATGTCCAATAATAGTTATCATCTCCTGTACCAGCCACCCCAGATTTCTTTGAACCTAATGTTTCTGTCCTACTCCTATGAATCTTCCTCAAAGCGCCTTTCCTATTTTGTTCTCAGGCAAGGTCCTCCCCATTCAAAAGTCACTTCTACTGGACTCCTAAAACTTCAGAAACAGGGACACCTGGGGGGCTCAGTTGGCTGAGTACCTGTCTCTTGGTTTCAACTCGGGTTATGCACTCAGGATCATGAGATTAAACACTAAATTGGGCTCTGGGCTCAGTAGGGAGTCTGCTTGGGTTTCTCTCTCTTCTCATCCTCTGCCTCTCCCTCCACTCATGCACATGCATACTGTCTCTTTCTAAAATAAATAAATCTCTTTAAAAAAAATCTTAAGAAACAAATTCTTGGGGCGCCTGGGCAGCTCAGTTGGTTAAGCAACTGCCTTCGGCTCAGGTCATGATCCTAGGACCCGGGATCAAGCCCCGCATCGGGCTCCCTGCTCTGCGGGAAACCTCCTTTTCCCTCTCTCACTCCCCCTGCTTGTGTTCCCTCTCTGGCTGTGTTTCTCTCTGTCAAATAAATAAAATAAAAAAAAAAAGAAAAAGAAACAAATTCTTGATCCTCCATTTCAATAGGAACAAAAGAGACTGAAGATTTGCAGAAAACATATTTAAGACTACAGAGCCAACACAAAGGGATTCTTCTTCATTCATTTATTCTTTCACTTATCTGACAAGCATTTGGTGAGCACCTATTACAGACACTACTGTAAGGCAAGGAAAGACAATGATTAGTAATACGAGAGTTTACAGACCAGCACTATCTAATAGAAATTTCTGTGATTATGCAAATGTTCTATACCTACTCTGACTGATACTGTAACAACTAGAGAGATATGACTATGGAGCGCTTAAAATGTCAGTCACACAACTGATGAAATAAATATTTAATTTTATTTAATTCTAATTAATTAAAATTTAAATAGTTACATGTGCTTAGTGAGTACCATATTGGACAGCACAATCTAGACCAATATATGAATAAATAATTATCAGGTGAACAGGAGTATTGAGGAGATATGCATAAAGTAACATGCAAGCAAACAAGTAAGGGACCAATTGTTTTTTGGGGGAAAAGCTTCCAATATGTGGGTACAAAGAATGAGTAGGAGACTGCTTGATGGGGAAGAGTGATGTAAAGAAAAAAACTAAACTTCTCCAGCCCAGACAGAAGTGGTTGATAACTCATCTGAAAGTTTAATGAAGCTCTTACAAGCTGGGGCTTTGTGTCACTGAATGCTTTCTTTAAGAGGCATATATCATTTGATTAGTTTTTATCCTCCATGGGACTGAAGGGGCACAATTTGGAGGGAATGGAAAGGAATGAAAGAAGATGAATGAACCCAATTCTACATAATACTATGAAATCTATACTTTGAGATAAGTAGCCTCACAAATTATAATGTAGTTGGGAATATTCTTCATCTTGTGAATTTATACTATACTATACTATACCACACTATAAATCACTGAGAATTTATATATGTCCTTAGAAGATGTGTGTTGTTGTGTACATGCGTGTGTCTGTGTGTGTGGGGTGTGAAAGAGAGAGAGAGAGAGATGGAGAAAGGGAGAGAGAGAATAGTATAAAGGGCCTATCTACAGCTTATTTTAGGGAGAAATTTGAAGGGGGAAAACTCTGAGGACCCAAGTCCACCCTAGACTGGAGTACTTTCAACGCTATCCTTCCAGAGCCCCCAAGGCATATTTCTAAACTACATTACTCAAACTTTGAGAAATGTACTCCTGAGTAAAAGAGATGGACCTGAAGCTGTACTTGGCCATGTGGAGAGGGTCTCTAGAAGATGAACAGAGATTTACCTTGGGGAAATTAGAAGAGAAGGTAAATTCGAGAACACAAGAATAAGGTGAGGAAATGTTACAGAGGAACACTGATGGCTCACAAAATGCCTATTTGACAAAGGTTTAAACTCTCTTGGATCTATTCTCTTTCTTTTGAGCCTTAGAAAAGGTAGTACTTTGAAGAAAGTTTTAAAAGTCTTTCCTTAACATAATTTCTTGTTTGTACAACTTAGCTTAGTGAAGTACTGAAAGGAAGTGAGAAACAGCACAAAGAGTGAGCCCTGTCATGTGTTTACTATCTCCACTATGTTCTCCACCAACCTCTCCATGATGGTCCTTCAGATAGGAACAATATTGTCTTGAAGAAACTGTGAACTATTTGCTGCTGAATTTAACTTTTAGCAAAGACAGCCATGTTTGTAGT
Organism: Spilogale gracilis; assembly: GCA_004023965.1. Classification (NCBI taxonomy): domain Eukaryota; kingdom Metazoa; phylum Chordata; class Mammalia; order Carnivora; family Mephitidae; genus Spilogale; species Spilogale gracilis. The sequence continues at coordinate 11,107 of PITA01019730.1, forward strand.
AGAGCAAAGAGTGGTGGATGGGAAGACAAGACTCAAAAGAGCAGTGATCTAGAGAATGCAGGAGGAGGAGATCCAAGTATATTTCCTCCTCTAGCATGCATACACACACACACACACACACACACACACACACACACACACACACACCTGCACAAAGATACTGAAGGAGGATGACTCTCAAAGGAAAAAAAATACTAATATTTTGATAACTGAGAAATGCACTCCAATGGGCATATATGCAACTTACTTTGTAATATTTGAGAATTATGCCTTCATCTATACCATAATACCTAATTGAGTCTCCTTGAAAAATGCCAATTCAATTAGTGAAAAATCTTAATCATAGGTTTTTTTAAGGTTATGTAATTACCCTGCCTTTAGTAAGCTGAACACACCTGGTGACTGACAGAGCTCTGCCAAGTGAAGGCCTGCAAGATCAGCATTAATGGTTAGCTAATTAGCAACACTGGCAAACAAAACCATTTACAAATGCTCTACTAAAGTACTTGAAAATCTTTGTACTCTTGCTTTTCTCTTCTTGACTCTTCATTTAGTCATCTCTATTCATCATGAAAAGTATACAGAAAGACTCCAAACCAGCCTTTGTTCAAATTATACATGAGTGGCATCAGAATTAATGAGATTTTTCTCTATTTATTTGAAAAATATCACCAGCTTAGCAGCCAACAATGTCATGGCTGGCAAGAAAAAGTGATTCGGTAAAATTATCTTACTGAGCTGATGGACCATGTTCAATTTTTTTCTGCCCAGCATTCTTAAGATTCCTATTGCCTCTCTGATTTTCAAAATAGCTAACCAAAAATTTTAGCTTATTCTGAATACTTTTCCTTAGAGTGATAAGTCTTTGAGAACCTGGAGCACTCAGGTACACTGCAATAGGAAACGGCTTAATATGATGGGTATAGTGCAAATTTGCATGGTATTCTCTAGAGTATCTGAAAATTAAGCTGAGGAGAAGCTCTGCAATCCCAGCCTCCTCCCAGTAAGTAGTGGAAGAGCAAAGGACTTGGGAGATTCAGAGTGTGGGGGCACTAGCACTTGTCCAAAAACCTGCAGCACATGGTACAGGCAGTTAAATATAATCTGCCACCCTATATATTATTTAAAGTACTAAATAAGAATAACTTGACTTAAGAAAACCACTCACAATGTAAGGAATATTACAGAAGCAGTCTGTGAACCTAGGCAATTTGAGCATAAGAGGCAGGCAGAAGGTAGAGTATGGGTCTCATGAGGCTTTGTTGACTCTTGCACCACAACAAACAAACAAACAAACAAACAAAAACCAAAACAAGTTCTTTGATGTTTCTTTCCAACATAGACGAGCTTTAGTTTAGATATCAAGGACATGACTTTATTCCCCATTGGGCTCCAGCTAAGGTATGACAGTAAATCTTCAGCAACTGGCTATCTGCCTATTATTCTGACTTGAATATTGGTTGATGTTTTGCTTGCTGTTAGTGAGTAAGGTAGATGTGAAACAATTACGATGTTTGAAACTTCACTGGTTTGTCATTCATGTGAACATGAATGACAACTTCTTTATTGAGTCAGATAATAATTTACTAATACTAGAAGAATATTTTTGTAATTTTTTGTGCTTTCCACAATAAAACAGCTAGGCACCACACACTTAAGTTTAATCCACATTATTAACTTTGTCTCTATCATCTTCTTAAGTCTAGATGGACAATCAACAAAACAATAACTCAAGCCGTAATCCATAGCATTTGCTGATATCCATGGTATAGGTACCCCCCCACCATGGCCACTTCCATATACCAATGTGATATCACAGAATACGGAATTGAGAAGAGATGCACAGTGACATATTAGCATCTAATCTACCATATAGATAAAATAAACATAAATAACCTCAAAGCATAGATAATAATTATACAGTGAAACAATTAAGAAGTGATAAATTTAGGACATTTTTTCCTTTGTTTTTAATACAATTTATTTCAGGGTAAGTTTTCATAATTTACATTTTTAAAAAGATTTTATTTATTTATTCAACAGAAAGAGATCACAAATAGGCAGAAAGGCAGGCAGAGAAAGAGAGGGAAGCAGGCTCCCTGCCGAGCAGAGAGCCCAATGTGGGACTCAATCCCAGATCATGACCTGAGCTGAAGGCAGAGGCTTAACCCTCTGAACCACCCAGGCACCCCTATAATTTACATTTTTAATGATGGCTGTGTTTAACAGCTGGCTTAGAAAATACCTGAAAATTTAACAACCCACTCTTAGAGACAGCAGAGCTAGCTCCAGCACACCCCTGGTCCAGTCATAGCTTAAATGTGTAAGATAATAACCTGAAGAAGAGTAATATGCAATCTACTAGTATCCTTCAACATATCATTATGGGGAGCTTCAGAGCCTTCAAAGAACAGAGACACAAGACTAACAAAAATAATAAAAATACATGGAATATTTACAATGATCAAAAAACACAGGAATAGATACAAAGCAGTGAGTATATAAGATGAGGCTTCCAAAATAAATGCACAGAAATCAGCTGCATTCTTATACACTAACAATGAAATTGTAGAAGGGGAAATCAGAGAATTGATTCCATTTACTATAACATCAAAAACCATAAGACATCTAGGAATAAACCTAACCAAAGAAGTTAAGGATCTGAACTCAAGGAACTATAGAACACTCCTGAAAGAAATTGAAGACACAAAAAGATGGAAGAGTATTCCATGCTCATGAATTGGAAGAATAAACATTGTTAAAATATCTATACTGCCCAGAGCAATCTATACTTTCAATGCCATCCCGATCTAAATCCCGCCAACATTTTCCAAAGTGTTGGAACAAACAATCCTAAAATTGATATGGAACCAGAAAAGACCTGGAATTGCTAAGGAATTGTTGAAAGAGAAAAACAAAGCTGGGAGCATCACGTTTCCGGATTTCAAGTGTTATTACAAAGCTGTGATTACCAAGACAGCATGGTACTGGCACAAAAACAAACAAATAGACCAATGGAACAGAGTAGAGAGTCCAGATATGGATCCACAACTCTATGGTCAAATAATCTTCAACAAAACAGGAAAAAATATCCAGTGAAGAAAAGACAGTCTCTTCAACAAATGGTGCTGGGAAAATGGGACAGCTGTGTATAGAAGAATGAAACTAAACCATTATCTTATGCCATACAAAAAGATAAACTCGAAATGGATGAAAGACCTCAATGTGAGGCAGGAATCTATCAAAATCCTAGAGGAGAACATAGGCAGTAACCACTTTGACATTGGCCACAGCAACTTCTTTCAAGACACGTCTCCAAAGGCAAAGGAGACAAAAGCGAAAATGAACTTTTGGGCCGACTGCCTTCGGCTCAGGTCATGATCCCGGAGACCCGGGATCGAGTCCCACATCGGGCTCCCTGCTCGGCGGGAAGCCTGCTTCTCCCTCTCTCACTCCCCCTGCTTGTGTTCCCTCTCTGGCTGTGTTTCTCTCTGTCAAATAAATAATAATAATAAAAAAAAATCTAAAATAAATAAATAAATAAATAAAAATAAAATAAAAGGCTTCTGCACAGCAAAGGAAACAGTCAACAAAACAAAGAGGCAACCTGTGGACTAGGAGAGGATATTTGCAAATTACACTACAGACAAAGGGCTGATATCCAAGATGTATAAAGAACTCCTCAAACTCAACAACCAAAATAAAGATCATCACATCAAAAAATGGGCAGGTGACATGAAAAGACACTTCTCCACAGAAGACATACAAATGGCTAACAGATACATGAAAAAATGTTTGTCATCACTAGCAATTTGGGAAAGTCAAATCAAAACCACATTGAGATACCACCTTACACCAGCCAGAATGGCCAAAATAAACAGGACAGGAAACAAGAAGTGTTGGAGAGGCTGCGGAGAAAGGAGAACCCTCTTACACTGTTGGTGGGAATGCAAGTTGGTGCAGCCATTTTGGAAAACAGTGTGGAGATTCCTTAAAAAATTAAAAATAGAGCTACCACATGACCCTGCAATTGCGCTACTGGGCATTTACCCCAAAGATACAGATGTAGTGAAAAGAAGGGCCATATGTACCCCAATGTTCATAGCAGCAATGGTCACAATCGCCAAACTGTGGAAAGAGCCAAGGTGCCCTTCAACAGACGAATGGATAAAGAAGATATGGTCCATATATACAATGGAATATTAGGCCTCCATCAGAAAGGATGAATACCCAACTTTTGTGGCAACATGGACTGGACTGGAAGAGATTATGCTGAGTGAAATAAGCCAAGTAGAGAAAGTCAGGTATCACATGGTTTCACTTACTTGTGGAGCAATATAGAGGAATAATATATAGGACAGTAGGAGAAGAAAAGGAAGTAGGGTAAATCGGGGAGGGAGACGAAACATGAGAGACTTTGGACTCAGAAACAAACTGAGGGTCTTGAAGGGAAGGGGTGGGGGGATGGGTAAGCCTTGTGGTAGGTATTAAGGGCACGTACTGCATGGAGCACTAGGGTGAGGCATAAACAATGAATCTCAAAACACTGAAAAATAAATAAATATATAAATAAAGAGAGAAAGAAGGATACTATATCATTAAAAAAAGAGATGAGGCTTCTAATTTACCTATCCAATCAATATCTATTCTTCTTACAAAGGAAGCTTATATTTTTAAAGATTTTATTTATTTATTTGTGAGAGAGAAGAAGAGCATTAACAGGGGTGTGAGAAAGAGGGAAAAGCAGATTCTCAGCTGAGCAGGGAGCCCAATGCAGGACTCAATATCATGATCCTGGGATCATAATCTAAGCTGAAGGCAGACACTTAACTGAGTCACCCAGGTGCCGCTTTTTATACAGGAAATTTAAAAAGCCATCTATCCAATAACCATTCTTCCCTTTCTTCTTACCAAAAGAACACCATTATTATTTGAAGTACCTAATGTTCCCAGTGAAATAATTATACTTTCTAGCCTCCTTTGCAGCTACAGGCAACCATGTGGCAGTTTAAGCCAATGAGAAGTAAATGGAAATTACTTGGTAGGGCTTTCAAGAAGGTTCTCCTAAGGGATACATTCAACTGGCATGTTTTTCCCTTGGTCTTTTCTTTCCTGTCTGTAATTCTGTGGCACGGCCCTGAGATCTTAACACTAAAAATCTATGCTTGAGATATTTGAGCAGAAATGTTAAAGTCAGTTCCCTAATGACATCAGAGAGAACCCCTCCATCTCTTACACTGCTTACTTCCATTTAGGAATCAAAACAGATGAACATATGAGAAGGGAAAAAAGAGAAGGAGAGGGAAGCAAACCATATAAAACCCTTTTAGATAAGATTTTATTTATTTATTTGACAGAGAGAAACACAGCTAGAGAGGGAACACAAGCAGGGGGAATGAGAGAGGGAGAAAAATGCTTCCTGCCAAGCAGGGAGCCAGATGTGGGGCTGGATCCCCTGGACTCTGGGATCATGACCTGAGCTGAAAACAGATGCTTAATGACTGAGCTATCCAGGCACCCACCATATGAGACTCTTAATGATAGAGAACAAACTGAGGGTTGCTGGAGGAAAATGAGTGAGGGATGGGCTAGATGGGTGTGGGTATTAAGGAGGGTACTTATAATGAGTACCGGGTGTTTTATGTAAGTGCTGAATAACTAAATTTTACTCTTGAAACTAATGTTACACTAATTAACATTAACTAATTTAATATGTTGGCTAACTGGAATTTAAGTAAAAATTTGAAAGAAAAAAAATTTTTAATCAATCAGTTGTAATTAGATTAAGCTACTTTCCCTTGGATTTTTTTGCTATATGCAGCCAAACTAAAAAAGTTTAATTAATAAGGGATCAGCATGAGACAATTGGGAAAGATTGTCAAATGAGAATATAATAAAGCTCAGCCATCAGCTTTACCATTTCCAGTTTAAAGTGTATCTAAGGGGCACCTGGATGTCTCAGTCATTAAGTGTCTGCCTTTGGCTCAGGTCATGATCCCAGAGTCCTGGGATCAAGCCCCACATCGGGCTCCCTGCTCAGCAGGAAGCCTATTTCTCCCTCTCTCACTCCCCCTGCCTGTGTTCCCTCTCTAGCTGTTTCTCTCTGTCAAGTAAATAGATAAAATCTTTCACAAAAAAATAAAGTGTATCTAAGAGTCCTTCACTGACTCTCATTCAATCTTTCACTAAACATTTATAAGGACCAGAAAGAGAAAACCAGAGTTTACTGTTAATGCATTTGAAGAGTCAGGAAGGCATTTCAACTAATTTCATTAACATAGGAATGAGAAATAATTATTGACCCATGGGTCACCCTTTGCTACCGGAGGCATAAGCAACAAGCCCTAAAAGAAAGTAGAGAGACAATACATCCCTCTTCCACTATACTGGCCAATACTTCTTTGTTTCCAAATGATAGAAACCCACCTCAAATTAGCATACAAGTTCGGACAGAGACTAATGGAGAAGCTTAATACGACTAAGACTCAGCTCCCCTTCATGTATTGTCTGTGTTTTCTTATGTTGGCCGAATTGAATACATCTCAGGCTTCATGGGAGAGCCCCTAGCAGCTCTAGGGTCATATTCTCCTGGGCTCAAATGCAGAAGAACACTTATCTGTGTGTCTGCCTGGGAGTAGATAGTAGGTAGTAGAAAAACAATAAAATCTTGCATCAGCCAGGCAGAGCCACACCACACGAATGCCTACCAGACACTAGGAATGGAGCAGGAAGCACTTCATGTCAAAAACAAGAGGATGGCGATATATTTATCAGGTATACAGAAACAAAAAGTAACTGAGGGACACATACCAATTACACACAAAGACTTAAGTAACACAAAGAGAGAAATTTATGTTGACAAAAAGGAACAAACCACCATGAATTTTTAGAAGTGAATTATATAAAGCAAGAACTACTGTAAATAAGAAGAAAAATTGTTCAGAAATATTATTTCAGACTGACAATAACAAAACTAAAATCACTACATGTCAAAACTTAGCAGTAATATAGTGTTAATACAATAGGGGACTGTTTTAGTCATTTATTCCATGAAGTAACAAACTACCGTAGGACAAAGATTTTAAAATCACTTCTCTCTCTCTCTCTTCCTCTTTGTTATTATCCCAACCAACAACCTACTTAAAACTGAAAAGTCTTGAATGGTTCCGTGTTTTCATAATGGTCTTTGTTCTATTTGATGTATTCTTAATTTTTCTTTTTCACTGGCCCCTCAGCTTTATTTTACCTGCCACCTACCCAATTATTTAGTTAATATGACATCTTATTGACCTATTGTATTGACTCAAAAGCATTTATTTTAAAGGGGCCTGATAGATACGACAAAGTTTAAAGATAGAAAGTTCTGTGTCCTTGGAGTTAGAGGTCGTGGACAAGAAAGGCAATAGAGGCAGCTAAGGGAAGTATACTAGTCTGACAGGGTTGTCATAACAAGTGTCAAAATCTGGGCATATTGAACAAAAGAAATGCACTGCCTCACATTATCACATTTCTGGAAACCAAAAGTCCAAAATCAAGGTGTCAGCAGCATTGGTTCCTTCTGAGGGCTGTGAGGACAGATTTGCTCCAGACCTTTCCTTTGGGTTTATAGATGGCCATCTTCTCCCTCTGTCTTCACCAAATCTTCCTTCTGTGCATTTCTGACTCTGTCTAAATTTCCCCCTTTTTATAAGAACACCAGTCACATTAGGTTAGGGCCCACCCCAACAACCTCATTTTAACTTGATTCCCTCTGGGAAGACCCTATTTCTAAAGAAGGTCTTTCTTCATTTTGGGGGGAAGGAGTTCTAAATTGAACCCATAACAGGAGAAATGGGTCTTTTTGAAAACGGACCAGAAGAGAATTGGGACTGCTTGTGGTCCACTGAGTGAAGTTTCTCTCTTTAACAAGCCACCTAAACTTACCACACTTAAGGAAACTCTTTCCTCCTGTTTTTTGTTTTATCATCCTTCAACTCATACCACCCACCTCCCTTCCTTCTATAAGTCAACTGGATCTATATTTTCCTATCTCCCATTTTTAATTTTTAGTCACTTAATAAATAAAGCACTAATTTCCTTTTCCTAGAACAAAACCAAAGTCTTTGCTTTGCCATGAAAGACCTTCACATTTGGTCCCTGAATAACTCCAATCTACAAATGGAGCCACTATGTCCCTCCCAGATTCTGGACCAATCTGTTTTCTATACAAGGAATGTAAGAGTCTGGCCTCAAGCTTACTTCTGGTTCCATGCTAAGAGAAAAGTTCAGTTTGTCAATAATTCATTTCCTGTCTTATGACCCAGGCTCCTTGTGATTGAATCTTTACCCTCTCTTCTTATTATCCTTTATCTAAGTTCCTACTTTATGGTCCACCACTTCATGGCTAGGTTCTTTTTTTTTTCCTATAAGAGTAGGATTTCAAATTTCTGAATTCTCTGCCTGCTATCAATGTAACCAAGAAATTATTTTTTTTAAGATTTATTTATTTATTTGACAGAGAGAAACACAGCTAGAGAGGGAACACAAGCAGGGGGAGTGAGAGAGGGAGAAGAAGGCTTCCTGCTGAGCAGGGAGCCTGATGTGGGACTTGATCCCGGGTCTCCGGGATCATGACCCAAGCTGAAGGCAGTCGCCCAACCAACTGAGCCACCCAGGCGCCCCAAGAAATTGTATTCTTATCCCTGGACTTCACTCTCCTTAGAACTGGGTCACTGATAGAGTTGTCAAAGTTGTATAATGTTAAAACATCTGCCCCGTTGAAACTCTACCAGTTGTTGGTCATATCCCTACCTGAACATCATGGTACCTGCATATAGTAAGTATAAAGCAAATGTTTGTTTTTTGAATAAACATTAATTGGTGTTGGACACTGAACATTTGTTAATGTCATTTCTTTCCCTCCAGACCAAGATAAATACCCCAAAAGTACATCTTTTTTCAAACTCCCGTCACTGCCTTTTCATCCCTGGAAGGTCCTACTTTGATTTCACATACAAACCACTGATCTTTATTGGAATGATGAGTCTCTCAGACTCAAATTCAGGACTTTCTTAGATTAGGATGCAAATCAGGTCCCTCCATATGCATTATGCCTCCATTATATGAAGTAGCAGAAATTGCTTAGTCTTAAAATAAATAAATGATAAACATATTCTAGGAAGCTTAATATCTCCTTCCTTTCCAGTGGATCAAGACATGTGATCACAGAATCACTCTGATAAAGTACCAGGAGATGGGTCACTAAAGGGTTAACTCAGGCCCTGCTGCTCCAGCCCTGCACATTCCAAAGAAAGGCCTGACCTAGGAGAATTGGGTTTTGGCCAGCTCCTAGGAGATAATCTCTTGAGTCCTTGGAATAATATCTTGCTTGGTAAAAGAATCCTGTATTCCCAAGGCCTTGGTCAGACTGTATCAGTTTGACCAGATGGTTTATGCTAATTAGTGATGTGACTTACAGTAAATGTCTCTTTTTGTATGCCTGAGGTCCTGGGCTATGCTGTACCAGTTGTACCTCTTGGAGGTTGGAACTGGGTAGCTAAGGTTAATCACATGGGTGCTACATGCCTATAAAACCAACCTGAAATATTATAATGGTAAAAACCCTGGACATCATGGCTCTGGCTAGCTCCCCTGGTTGGCAACAATTCCCACATGTTGTCACACATCATCACTGGGAGGATGAGCCATACCCATGTGACTGCACTGGAGAGGACACCTACAAGCTTACCTCAGGCTTCTCCTGGACTTTACCCATTCATCTTTTACCTTTGCTGATTTTAATCTGTATCCTTTCACTGTAATAAACCATAACTGTGAGTGTAAGAGCTTTTCTGAATCCTGTTAAGTCCTCTAGCAAATCATCAAGTCTGATTATTCTCTTGAGAAGCCCTGGCTCAGAGCCACTTTGAGTGAAGACAAAAATGAGTAAGAGAAACTAATTTTCATTTCTTTATCCCTGTAGATTTGTGGAACTGAGAACACTCAGGACTTCTGCATAGATCTATCTCTTTACCCTGGTTCCCTCTCTATATCAAATCCTCAAGATGAACTGAATTTACCTAGAAAAATTTTCAATGCCTAAATGTATTAATAAAAAAATTCAACCTGTACAGACTTAGCTTAAGGAAATAATCACACATGTTCACATGGATAGGTATAGAATTTTCCTTCCAGTATTTCTTGTAAGTAAAAAACCAGAGGCAACTTTTATGTTCTTCAACATGGAAATGTTATAATGCATAATAGAATAACCTTACTATGGAATAGTATGGAGCTAGGTCTTGATATGTGGTGCAATCCAAGAAAGATTACTAGGGTTAAAAATCAAGTGTACTATGTATAGCTTTATTTTTATAAAGACAATATGAAATCTTCATTCTTTTGTTTATGTACACACAGCAAAAGAGCTAGAGTTTTATTAATCACATACCAATGGTACCATGGAGTAAACAAGAAAGGGTGGAGTAAGAGGAGATGTCTTTGGTGACATTTAAATATTTTTCAACCATCTCTGGTTTGGTCTGGTATTGTTTTTGTAATTTCCATGGATTTTTCAAAATACAGCCATTGCAAATTTTAAACCACTTTGCCTTTATTTACAATGTCAAAACCACCTCAGCAAAATTCAGTGGTGTTAGAACTGGTGTTACATTTACCTTCACTTTTCCCTCTGAGCAATCCTGCCTGAATTGTGCTGCTGGTTTAGCAGAAGGGATCTAACTCACCAGGTGTGAGAACAGGTAGCTAAAAGGGAGTTGGCAGACATCCTGCATGAGAATGAGGCTCCCTGACAGTATCCATTTGACTCTACTTGACCTTGTCATAAAGATCTTTACAAGCTAAGTATGAATGTTCTTGTTCCGCTGGCTCATGGAACAAACACCCTAAGCAGGAATCCTCCCATGAACCCATTCTCTATATTCTGAGGGGCTGGGGAAACTCCCTACTATTGAAGAGAAGCTGAATATTGAGTGTGGGTTGTGACTATTATGGGGTGGTAAAGAACACTTTACCTGGCAGAGGTGTGATCTCATGAAGGTCCACTTCTACTCTAAACATTAGTGTTCTTCATCTGTAACACAAAGATCAGGAATAGATCATCTCTAATATCATTTACAGCATTATAATTCTAACTGTACTATCACAATAAATTAGTTCCATTTTCTATCACCTGGCATGCATTCTTCCCCTCCATATGGTCACTGCTCCCAACCAAACTCTGTTGTTCCTAAGAGAAGGAAAGTTTAGTCCTCTATAAAAAGAAACCAAATGATTCCTGTTGGGCAAATATCACCATCACTCAACTCCTCATCGACTATGAGAAGAAATACATTAACTACTTTCATATATTTCAAATAAATCTACCCACTTTATATTAGTTGTCTTTTATAATTCTAACTCTCACACAGCAATTTATGTCTTCTGATATCTATCAAGAAGATGAATTAAAACCTTGATTAATGAAAAGCATATGTTTCATATTTATATGCCCTCTTTAATCCTTTGCATGAATAAAGAGGAAACATTAATCTCTGACAAAAAAGGGAGTCTCAGCATGGAGAGAATAAGGAACAGGCCTTAATGTTAACACAGATGTAATTCAAAGAGCTTGTGATCACTCTCAATTTCTTAGAATTTCTAGCGTTTATTTTGTCTCTCAATTTGAAGTCCAATCAGGAAATACAAGAAGAAAAACATTCACTTATGGTCTTCATTTCCAGAACAAATTGAGTCTCATTATAAATGTCTATACTTTTCTACTATAATTCATCTGCTCACAAGAAGGCCAATGGCAGAAGATTAAAGGATCACAAGCAAGGGCTGCTGGACATGGCAGAATGACAACCAACTTCCATTCTTCCATTATGACACAACATGACCCAAGTGCCCAGCATTTCTACAAGAAATTGCAGCAGACATACTGCACCACTAACTCTGTTTATGAAACAGCTTGGCATTGTGAGTTCCTGAAATTTCATGTACATTCTAGTCCACTATTGCAATTATAAATCCCTGAAGTTAAGAATCAGTGGAAAAATATTGGTAATGTCTGTCCTCTAGCACTACATGAGCAATGGATATCAACAATATTTGTGGTTTCCTTGGAGTAGCTCTTAAAATCATTTACTGTTTAATTTTAGATTGAACACTAATAACAGCTGAAAAAATAACCTGAAAACCTATACTTATAGCAACTAAAGATGATGTTATGTAAAACTGTAATTTAGCTGGTGAGCATATTTATGGAACAGCTGTGAAACAACAGATTTTGTCAAGGTCTGAAGTAGGCACAAAATATATAAATGACAAAGTCCTTTTCTTAAAAAAATTTATACTCCACCTAGGGCCAAGAGCATGGGAGGAAACACTGTAATTTAGCAAGGAAAGTAGAAACTAGTCTGAAATAAAATTGAGAAGGTAAATGCTGAGTCTATCAAAGGAAGGTGTAAAACAAATCAGAAAGTATTAAACCTGTCCAAATCCAAACTCAGAGGAGCTTGGTTAGGGGGATGGTGCAACAAGGGGAAATACTTGCTGGCGTCATGGAAATGATGAGAGCCTCAAGGCTGGAAATAAAAATTTTAAATGGCAATAGGAATTTTAGATCTTGTCATTTTTTAAAAATATTTTATTTATTTGACAGCGAGAAACACAGCTAGAGAGGGAACACAAGCAGAGGGAGTAAGAAAGGGAGAAGCAGGCTTCCTGCCGAGCAGGGAGCCCGATGTGGTGCTCAATCCCGGGTTTCCGGGATCATGACCTGAGCTGAAGGCAGCCGCTTAACCAACTGAGCCACTCAGGTGCCCCAGGAATTTTAGATAGAGAGGAATCAGTAACATTTTGTAAGAATCATTCTGATTAAACTGGGGAGGAAAAGAATAGGGTACAGGCAACAAAGATGAAAGCTACATTTCTGAATGTACTTTGTTTACTGTTCTGATTTTGGAACCATATAAATATTTTTATGTAACTAAAAAATAGATTTAAAAAGAATATAAAAATAACAATCTGAAGCAGATGTATTTAATAGCGTATCAAATTGATAGTATGACTACATAGGGAAGAATCCCATCAAGTGACTGCTAAGATATTATATTTCAAATATATCTTCCTCCAGGAATATATACAAAAGAACTGCCACAAAATCACAAGCTGCATTCAGCTATATTATTTTTAGTAGAAATATTATGACTATTACTTTTAAAAATACAGTAAATAGGAAATATCATTAGAAAGTAACATTTTTCACAGAGGAGAAAAGAGATGCAAACATAAAATCAGGGAGTATAACTCAGAGGTAGAGCATTTGCCTGCACACATAAAATCAAACATAATCTGGTCTAATCTCAATCTTTATCCCCCTATTTCTTCAAAATAAGTGTTACTCATCCCTCAGTTGTGGCTTGGGAATGACCTTACAGTTCTGGAAATGGAGAATCAAGTTTGGGGTCCAAATAAATTTGAGGACTAACAAGGACTACATTACACTGATTTGATTCTGGTGGGAACACAGTGGCAATGTAGTGCTGAATTTGCCCATCATAAAGAATAGCAAGGAGAACAAACATGTGAATTTTATTCTCAGTGAAACCAGGATACAGAAAATTAGAACACTTCAAGTAATTGTTGCCCAACGATGAAGTAGTTCTAGAAGGGAAGAATAAAGAGTCAGAGAAAAACAAATACCATATGATTTCACTCATAGGTGGAGATTAAGAAACAAAACAAAAGGGCAAAGAAAAAAAGAGACAAAAAAAGCCGACTCTTAACGATAGAGAACAAACTGGTGGTGACCAGAGAGGCGATGTGGGGAAGGAAAGAGTGAAATAGGTGAAAAGGATTAAGAATACACCTATCACAATGAGTATCGAGTGATGAAAGAAAGTGTTGAATCATTATACTGTCTACCCAAAACTAATATAATGCTGTATGTTAATTATACTTGAATAAACAAAAGAAATAATTTTAAAGTTGGAACCACACTTTTTCATTAGGGCTGCTGAGGAGGATGACCTTGAGTGGGGAAGCCTAGGGATTGACCCTGGCCTTATGCCTCCACAGGAACCTCCCATAGATAGCACAGAAATCCATCTCATTAAAATATGATTAACAACAAAGCAATATGCTCTACATTCACACAAAGGTCCTGTGAGAAAAATTTAAAAGATGGAAAAGAGTAAAATAGCTTTTTTACAGTAAAAACACTGGAAAAATGCTGATCCAAAGCAGATAAGAAGTGTAATCTAACATTCCAACTGAGAGTCTTAAGCTTTTACGCAGCAATTGAAACTATAATGGAGAAATATCCAAACTCAGCGAGCAGATGGCCAGATGAGAGGAAGTGACAGTATGCAACAGGGACTGACAGCACATGGGACCCCCCCACAAAAAAAAAGTAAGAAAAAGACAAAGCCATTTCCGAAATGAAAACTAAATTACAAAGAACACAAGGAGAAGAAGCAGCAGAAAAAGCACAGTAAGGATGTAGAGGACAGAGGCAAGAAAATCAAATAAAATTCAAAGTGGGGAGAAAAGGACTACATTAAAAAATATATATTTATTTTTTTTAAGAATTATTTACTTGACAGAGAGACAGAAAGAGAAAATCCTGAAGCAGTCTCCCCACTAAGTGTGGAGCCCAGTGCAGGGTTTGATTCCAGGACCCCGGGATCATGACCTGAGCCCTGAGATCATGACATGGCAGCCTCCCAACTGACTGAGCCACCCAGGCACCCCAAAAACATGTATTTAAAAAATAAGTAAGACGTCAAAGAGTTTTATTAATTAAATTTTTCTTCATAGATACATTTCACAAATATCCAATTGATAATACATTTCACAAATATCCAATATTCAATTGATAATTCACAACTGAAAACTTTCACAGCACATAAGGTATCTCTTTGGTTTTGACTGTCACTGTGAAAGACTGTTGAGATAATTTTTTCAACCTTAATATGGACCTTTCTAGACCAACAAACTCATAGCCTCTAGTTTTATAAATATTTTTTCTTCTTATGCCAGCAGTTAAAATTCATGGAACAAAAGCATTTTCCTAAAAAATGCAAAATCAGTGACTACTCATGGAAAAAGATCTCCTACTTTCCAATAACTTAACAAGAGATAGACAGTTGATTGATAGACTGGTAGATGATGATCACACATAAATAGGTTAGATAGATAGACAGACACATCATACATAGACAAGCAAGATGGAGTGTTTAAGAAAAGACATAACTTTTTCATTCATGTTTTATTTTTCCATTGATTGAAAGAATAGCAGTCAACAATAAAATTTTTGTAAGTAAAAGAAAAAATTAAAGATTTGAGAAGGTCCTGGATATGAATTCAGTTATCAAGTAGACAAAATACCTCTATCCTACTGAGTTTTTCCCCTCAATCTCTAAGCATGCCTAGAAATTACTCCAGTGATTCAACACTTTCTTTGTGAGGACTATTGTGAGCTTCGCCAGTAGTACCCCGAGGACCTCTTGTAAGACAGGTAGCCAGAGGCAGTGTACCCTAGAGAGTTGCCAAGCTGGTTCCAGAGTAATGTGTGTCAATGGAACAAAATGAGAAAAGGGAACGAAGTGAAGAGGGAAAGGTAGGAACTGATATGGGGTACACCTTTAGGAGTGAAAGGAAGGAGAGACTCTGAGCAAACTCTGCAGCTTCCCACAGTTTTCTCGGCACTACCCCCCATTCCATGCTTGAGGTGGTTATGCTGGACGTAGTTAAAGCAGAAAGACCCCTTATTTCTGTCTGGCACATCAGAAGATGGTGTTTTGATGAAACTAACATATAGCAAATATCAAAAGTACCCTACCTGTTGATGCACAACCTGTGGAGGCATATCACCTTGAGATGGATAGATAGATACATAGATGATGGATGGGTGATAGATAGATAGGTATGTAAGTAGGTAGGTAGAAGGTTAGATAGCTAGAATAAGATAGATAAGTGATGGATAGGTAGGTAGGTAGGAGAAAGATAGAGAGATGATAGAAGATAGATGATAGATGATAGATAGATAGATAGATAGATAGATAGATAGATAGATGTACTCCCCCCCCTTGACTAACCTTCTTCTTTAATGTCCCCTCTTCTACTTCCATCAACATCTACGTTGGCTCCCTCTATTATTTATAGCACCAAACCACTTCTCAATTCAGTATATGCTCCTATCATCCTTCTAAAATTGCTTCCACCAAGGTCACTCATAACCCTCTATTACTAAAGCCTGTGAAGACCAGTAACTTCTTTTAATAGAATATTCTGCTGCCCTTGATGTTGTCCAATGGTTCTTATTATGAAACATTTCCCTTCACTTGTGGGGCACCATACTCTCTGAGTCTTCCCTTCCTCTCCGCTGATGATTTCCAAATTTATACCTACTGTCCCCTCATGCCTGATTTCCAGCCAATCCCATTATTTTGACTTTTTATTGTAAGGCCAAGGAGTGTGGTAGTTAGGAGCATGGACCTGAGTCAGAATGCCTGGGCTACATGGTCTTGGGGAAGTCACCAAAGCTCTCTCTGTGCTACACTTTCATCTGTAAAATTGGGGGTGGGGGTGGTAAATAACATTACCTACTTCACAGGATTATTTTTCCAATTAAATGCTTGAATATATATAAAGGTCTTTTTATATGTAATATATGTAGTTATAGAACAGTACCTAAAACATAATAAATACAATGTGTTTGTTCTTAATTTTTTTATTAGGTATCACTTTCAAGAATTTCCTATAAGCATCTCAAGCTTGTTTCCTAAATCTGTTCCTGATACATTCATTTATTCATTACTCTCCATCTCTAGTTCCAACTCCCTATCTGATTTCAACTCTCTGGGTGATTGGTCCATATTTACTACTGTAGCTTCATTGCTGGTCCTTTCTCCCCTACCTCATCACCCCATTCTTTCACTCTATGACAGAAACTAAAATTCACTTTTCACTGCTTGACCATGTCATGCTTTCTCCTACCTCAGATATCTTGTCTTCTCTTGTGGCCTAATCTTCCAGGAACTCTCTTTCTGTCTTTCTCTCTCTCTCTCATTCCTTCCTACCTAGAACACCCAATACCCATTCCCATATAAGACCAGCATATAACGTTGCACAGGCATGCACTGAAGAACTCCAGAGAACTCCATTCACATCTGAATATATGTGAATAGAATCCCCTGGAGTCGTATAGTATTTACACAGTCACACATGATTGCCCTTGTCTGTCGATCTTATCCAGATAACTCTTTTGCTCTTTCTTCAAGTATCTCTGTAGAGGTGACTGCTTTCAGGAATCTCTTCTGAACTTTCTCACTTGGCAAAAGTTAGTGCCCATTTTCTGTTCTACCTTGGTACCCCATGCTATTGATCACAACACTTTTCACAAAATATTGCAACCAGGGTTTCTTTATTAGCTCTTGCCAGACAGTTAAAGGTTCAACGTGTCCAAACCAAACTAACTTCTCCACACCACAACTATCTCATCTAGTTTTTTACTATCACCTAAATCTCCCTTCTACATTCTCTTCTATATTTTCTATTTAGATGGAACCACCCATTCATCCAATCCTTCCACTTACCTCTGACAATATTCTCATTTTCTAATCACACTTAATTAGAATCCATAGCACTTTCATATAGATTTCCATGATGGCACATATCAACCTGAATTATACTGTTATTATTGGTTCCTGTGCTAATTTTTCCATAGATCATCAACTTAATAAAAGCACACAATAAGCCCCCATCACCTATACCTGACACTGTGCTTACATCTATTCTGCACTAATATTTTTGAATATGTGAAAAATAAATAAAATAACTTTAGAGGATTTAAGTAAACTGTAAATGCAAATAAACCATTTATTAGGACCCTGTTGAATTCAATCATATGTCTTAGGACTTTTTAAAATATATTTTTATTCATTTAAAATTTTGGTTTTCATTCAGAGAAATACTGAACTGGGCATTTTTCTATAATTAAATGGACATATTTGTTCATCCTTATATTACTCATATAAGTAAAAATCATTTCAGTATACACTCACACATCATTACTTTCAAAATCTATTTCAGTGCTAACAATTTAACTGGCAACAAGGAAATATTGGCAATTCTGGTGATAAAAGAATGTTGCTTCAAAGAACACTGTAAATAATAAAAACATCCAAAAATAAAATCAAAGTTCTAAAAGCTGTTATTTTAAGTAAATTCCTATAACTTTTCTGATACTGAAACATTTGTATTGCTCACAGGCATAAAAACATAAATGTTTCCTTTTAACAATGAAGTTTCTCCTCTCCCCCCCTCAAAAAAAAAAAAGAAAGAGAAAAAGGAAAAGAAAAAGAAGTAACCACTCTGTTTGAGTCTGGGTTCTGATTGTTACTGATTTGGGGATCTTGGACAAGTCAACGAATCTCACAGACCCTCAATTTCGTTATGTGTAATCAAGAGAGAGAAATAATAGTATGACCTCACAAAGTTAAATCAGATCAAGATTAAATGTGACTTGGCATACAATAATGACTTCTAAACTGTACATTCCTGGATTACCATTATTATTACTAATATGACATATGACTCCTACTAGGAAAATTGTTTTCCAAAGAATAACTCAGTCCCACTGTGAATTCATATCTTACATCCCTATATTTCTTTATTATTGGAACCAGCAATGGAAGATAAAAGTTTCAACATAATGTTATCTTGAAAGTAGAGAAGAAAATCTAGCAGGTACAAACAAAGCATATATGTACAATAGTATTTGAGTGTACATCTTATTAAACTGGGTTTTAATGATTTTTAGAAAACAAAACCATAGAAAGCCAATGCTCCAACATTCACTTCCAGCCACCAAATACTGCAGAATAAGGGTCAGCAAACTTGTTCTGTAAAGTACCAGAGAGTAAATACTTGAGGCTTTGAGAGCCATCTGGTCTCTGTCACAACTACTCAACTCAGATGTTGTGCAAAAACTGCTATACACAGTGGGAGGAGCAAGATGGTGGAGCAGTAGGAGACCTAAATTTCCTCGGGTCTCAGGAATTCAGCTAGATAGTTATCAAACCATTCTGAACACCTACAAACTCAACAGGAGAGCGAAGAAAAGAACAGCAGCAATTCTAGCAACAGAAAAGCAACCACTTTCTGGAAGGTAGATCATGCAGGGCAGTGAATCCGAGATGCTATACAGGAAGATAGACCACTGAGGGAGGGGCTTGCTCCCAGCAAATGGTAGAGCAGCGGAGCACAAAATCAGAACTTTTAGAAGTACGCTTCACTGACAGACCTTGCTCCAGAGGTACTGACAGAATGGGAGAAGATATTTGCAAAGGACGTATCAGATAAAGGGCTAGTATCCAAAATCTATAAAGAACTTAACAAACTTAACACCCAAAGGACAAATAATCCAAGAAATGGGCAGAGGACATGAACAGATATTTCTTTTCTTTTTAAGATTTTACTTATTTATTTGATAGAGAGAAACACAGCTAGAGAGGGAACACAAGCAAAGGGAGTGAGAGAGGGAGAAGCAGGCTTCCCACCAAGCAGGGAGGTCAATGTGAGGCTCCATCCTGGGACTGCAGGATCATGACCTGAGCCGAAGGCAGATGCTTAATGACTGAGCCACCCAGGCCCCATGAACAGACATTTCTGCAAAGAGGACACCCAAATGGCCAACAGACACATGAAAAAGTGCTCAACATCACTCAGCATGAGCAAAATACAAATGTAAACCACAGTGAGATACCATCTCACACCTGTCAGAATGGCTAAAATTAACCAGTCAGGAAATGACAGGTAGTTGGTGAGGATACAGAGAAAGGGGAACCCTTCTACACTCTTGGTGGGAATGTAAGCTGGTGCAGCCACTCTGAAAAACAGTATGGAGCTTCCTCAAAAAGTTAAAAATAGAGTTACCCTATGACCCAGCAATTGCACTATTGGGTATTTACCCCAAAGATACAAATATAGTGATCCAAAGGGGGACAGGCACCTGAATGTTTATAGCAGCAAACGCCACAATAGCCAAACTATGTAAAGAGCTGAGATGTCCATCGACAGATGAATGGATAAAGAAGATATGGTGTATGTATATAATGGAATACTATGCAGCCATTAAAGAAATGAAATCTTGCCATTTGCAACAATGGATGGAACTAGATGGTATTACACTAACTGAAATAAGTTAATCAGAGAAAGACAATTATCATATGATCTCTCTGATAAAAGGAACTTGAGAGGCAGGGCAGGGGTTTGGAGGGAAGGGAGGGAAAAATGAAACAAGAGGGGACTGGGAGGGAGACAAACCATAGAGACTCTTAATCTCAGGAAACAAACTGAGTGTTGCTGGAGGGGAGGTGGGTGGGAGGTATAGGGTGGCTGGGTGATGGACACTGGGGAGGGTATGTGCATGGTGAGTGTTGTGAATTGTGTAAGACTGATAATTCACAGACCTGTGCCACTGAAACAGATAATACATTATATGTTAATAAATAAATAAATAGCTAAATAAATAAATACATACATACATAAATAAAGTCACAGGGCAAGGCAGAAAGGGATTAAAAAAAACAGCTATACACAATATACAAGTGAATGAGTAGGGCTGTGTTCTAATAAAACTTTATTTAGACATATTAAACTTAAATTTCATATGATTTTCATATTATGAAATATTCATTTTCCTTTGTTTTTTTAAAGAACAATTTAATGATGTAAAAACCCTTAGTTCACAGGCTGAACCAAAACAGGGGGCAGGCTGCATTTGGCCAGTGTGCCAATCCCTGGTATAAAAGATAACATCCCACTGTGGGCATTTTTCTGGTAAAAGAGAAGCCAGTTAATTCTTTTCAGTATAGTGGTTTAGCCAGCGTTGGTAGTTTTATAAATTAGAATACTTTTGAGTTTTTGTTATATGTAAAATTCTTGATTGCTCCTGAGAACACTGTCTGAGGAGATGTGTCGGTTGCTGTTCCAAGGGAGATCATTGTTTGCATCAATTCAAGGTCTACCAAATTGGTACTTGTGCATATCCTATACCACACCATTGGCATGACATGTCATGTAATCAGGAAAGACATACATATCATATATGTGCAACTACAAAATCCTTGCATCCTGTTCATATATTCTATTGTCCAGGCAAGCTAACAGGAGTTGGCTTTGGAGACCTACTCAAACCAGGTTTGAATCTCAGCTTCGCCATTTCATAACTGTGTGATTTGAAAGTTTGTCAGATCCTTTAAACTTAATCCCTCATCCATAAAACAAGAAAAATGACAAGAATATTTGCTGGGTTGACGGATATCATGTATCTAAAACACACAGGGAAACGCATGGTTCCTTTTCTTCATCCTATTTCCAATCTCAAAAAATGTTCCAAAATCTATCTGCTACTCTAAATTAAGATGAATTCTCATATTTTATTTTTTCTTTTGTCTCAATCCATATAAGAGGAAGTGCTGTTTCTAAAATTCTTACAACATATTAGTATAACATTATCACATTTTTATCTATATTTAAAAATGCCTTTTATCAGTGAAAGTGCATATTCATTTAATGGAAACAAAGAGCAAAGAGATTCACAAGAACACCCAAACATTAACCTCAAGTGTACAAAGTTCCAAAAAGTTTCAGAAATCATGCATATTTTTCCATGTAAAACATTAATATCCTTTAGATTTGTCCAAAAATACAAGTCTACTTTGTTTTCTTTTTTAGATGTATAGTTCTTTAATTGTAAATCTTTCCATTCTATTTGACATCAAACCAAAAATCTGAGAATTCTCATCACAAAACTGGAAAAGGTTGAGGAAAAAAATCTCTTGACATTGAAGGAAAAACAATGACATATGACTATCAGAGCCAAATAAGTCTGACTGCTCAGGTATTCTCTCCTTTGCCCATCAGGCCACTGTTTGGGGGTCAGATAGCCTGTGTTCAAATCCCAGCTCTTCAACTAGTAGGCTGAATAACCTTGGGTAAATCTACCTACCTCCTCTGTGTGTCAGTTTCTTCATCTTTATAATGGGGCTAAGCATACCATTATATCACAGGAAGACCTATTGTGAGGATTAAATGTGTGTGTCTCAATTTGAGTTTTCCCAAAAGTGGAGCCTGAGATAGGACTCAGATTTGGAGAGCTCGTTTAGGAGGTGCTCCCCAGGAGCTGGGAGGGTAAGGCAAGAAAAGGAGGTATGCCAAGCCAACCAAGAATACATTGTTGGACTGGTTACCACCCTGGGAAAAAGCGGCTCAGTCCTACAAGGGACCTTTGGAGGAACCTTATAGAATGGCCCTCAGAAATATGCTTCTGCAGGAGGAAGCTGGGACATTTATCTACTAATCCCCACTCCTCATTTGCTAAGGAGTTTTAATCTTCCCCTTAATTCATAGCTGGTTTGTTCACTGACTAGGCAACCCTGCCAGCTTCAGAGGAAGGCCTAAGGCATGTCCTTGGGGTGAGGTGGTGGCAAACAGCACAGAACTTTTCAGCATCTAAAATCAAGCTGATATAGGCCATATGTTGTGGGTTCAGAATCTATCTGGTATAATGTACGCTAAGTACAGGATATGGAAAATCCTAACTGCTTAATGAATCATTGTTTGTTTTTTTGCAGAGTAACTTTTTTCTATTAACATCTAATGTATTTTTTCAGGGGTACAGGTCTGTGATTCATCAGTCTTACACAGTTCACAGCAATGAATCATTGTTCTTATTATTAATATGAAGCCAATACCATTCATGCTCTCGGTCCTGAATACTAAATAACAATGTCACATATCCAGATAGAAAATTTAGGCAAGGGTGCAAGTAGGAAGACCACAAAATGATGGGCTCAGTTAAGACTTCCAAGGGTTCTAGGTGGCTGTAGGATGTTGTAGTGGAAAGTTCTAAAAGACTAGAACTTCACTCTGGAGCTCAGGAGAAAATGGATGGAGTGAAGCTGGAGACTAGAAACCACCGGCATGGACATCAGAGTTCAAACAGTGATCCATGACCATGGAGGAAGAAAAGTGGGATGGAGAAAAGAGATCCAAGAATAGAACCTCAGCCACAAGAGTATTTAAGAGACCACAAAATGAGGTGATGCTGGATAACAAACAAAAAAATAATCCTGCCAGGGAAGCAGGAGGCAAACAGGAGAGGATGGTGTCATGGAAACCAGAGCAGAGAGGAAGACAAGTCTTCCAGGAGAACGGAGTACTCAACAGTGTCAAATTATGCGAAGACCAATGTGAAAACAACTGGAAAATGCTCCCTGCGTGCATATTTCGAAAGATGTATTTGTTTTTAATAGAATAGGATTTTACGTGGGAGAAGTAGAAATAATAAGAACGATTTAAGAATTGAGGCACAGAAAAATCTATAAAATTCAATTAAATGCAGAAGGCTTTTATTGAGTATCTATAGTATGCCCAGAGCATAACTGAGACAGATTATCCAAAAATCACCAAAAAGTAATAATTAGAGATTCTTTAAATCTCTTTTTCTCATCTTCTTCTGTCCTTGGAAAGTGGATTTTATAATGTGAACACTTCATATTCTAAAATTGGCCTCAAGCTTTAACTCTACTCGTGTGCATTATTTGATCAGCAAGCATTCCCCACTGCTCATTCTCCACTAGAATGCAAAGCATGTCAGCTGAACAATGGAAGCTTTGCAAGCCAACCTAATTATTAATACGCCCACTGCCTTTTCAAACATATGCTTAAATATCTTCTTCACTCTAGGATTCGATGGCCTGGTATTGCAAAACAAGAAACCTCACTTGTTTCACTGCCATAAAAACCAATTGTCTTTTAGTTTTGTGGTTGGGAGGCACTGGCCACTAGGTGGAGAAAGACACCCAGCGACACACACACACACACACACACACACACACACACACACACACACACGAGGTAAAGGCATGAACTGAATTTTTGGTTTCTAAGATTTCTTTAGTCACTTCTCTGGACAGTAGGCTGGGTTCAGTTGTGAACAAAAGAAACCTCTATGAAGGGCGATGCCAAGTATTCCAGGCACTTAGAGGTCATTACTCTTACCCCTGGAATCTAAGCATTCACTTTCCAAGAATGAGTTCCCTGCCCTTCTGTTGAAGATAACCCTCAGAATTTGAATTAATGAGCCATTGTTCTGATTCTCAGCCTTTAGCCTTCTACATAGCTCTGGGTAGCACAACTCTTTCTTTATCTGTGAAATAGAAGGAATTATGCCCGTTTATCTCTTCCTCCAGTCCCTGAGCCACCAACCTTCAAAAAAACGGAAAGGACAACAACCATACCGTCCAGAAATATTTCCCTTTTTCCTGGGGGCCTTGAAGGGACAAAAGATCCCCAGAATCCAAAGAAATAAAACTCTTAAGAGTGAAATTTGAGAACAACTGTTACACCCATAACCTACTCTAAAATCTGTCTTGATCTGGAATTACAGTAAATTTCCCATTATCCTTGAATAACTTATGTGAATAGTATTTTATAAAGAAATCTGTTTCTCTAGTCAAAGGACATTTTTATTCAAAACATAAATTTACTCTGTTAAATGTCTTTTGCTATATCCTTTATCTCTCAAACATTTTAAATCGCAACATAATTTTTGTTTTCTTCTAAACAGACATCTCTCCTATTTTTAATGCTTTAATCACTTTCACAAAAGACCTCAAATACAGACTTTTAACTTTCTCTTCAAATAAAGTTATACTTTTATTTTCTCACCCCTCAACTAAACCCTTAGGCATGGCCAAATATGTGAGTTATTTACTGGAAAATATTTTCCTACTTTCCAACCGATCGTTGTTGGCAGAGAGGAAAAATAAGTTAGTTGTTTCACAGATAACAATTTTCCTTTTGCTCAAGAATAGTCCAGAATCAGCCATTTAAAACCTTATATATTTTTAAATGTAAAAGAGTAGATCCTATGAGTTCTTACCACAAATATAAAAACTTTTTTTTTTTGTATCAAATGAAGCAATGGATATTAACTAAACTTACTGTGGTAATCATTTCACGATACGTGTAAGTCATTATACCATTTACCTAAACTTATTTTTAAAAAGGAGAGGATAAAAGTGGAATACTGTAGATAGACAAAGATACTTAAAGAGGAAGATAATGAAGCTAAAAAGAAACCCAGTGAAAAAATGAAAGAATTGAGGTCTGAATCAGAGATAGACAATTATCATATGGTTTCATTCATATGTGGAATATAAGAAACAGTGTAGAGGATCATAGGGAAAGGTAGGAAAACCTGAGAAGTCATCAGAGAGAGAGAAAAACCATGGAGAATCTTGCCTGCAGAAAATAAACTGGGGGTTGAAGAAGGCCAAGTGGGTGTGGGGACGGGGTAACTGGGTGATGGGTATTAAAGAGGACACTTGATGTGATAAGCACTGGGTGTTATAAGCAACTGATAAATTATTGAACGTTACATTGGAGACTAAGTTTGTGCTATATGTTAACTAATTGAATTTAAATTAAAGAGAAAAAGTAAGGACTGAATGGAAAAATATCTGTTGGGATCCTGGGGTGGTGGTTTTTACTCTAGGATGGTCCCTTTCATATTTGATGCCTTACTCCTGGTGTTTACATCTTGCAAAGATACCCAAATATCTAAAGATACCATTAATTTGATTATTCCAAGAAGAAATCAC